>APFE031114803.1:28939-42100 GCA_000404065.3 Pinus taeda | reverse complement strand
ATCAGGCTTCTTCCCAGAAAAAGCCTCCTCCGGAGTCATGTGCCCCAAGGCACGATGCGGACTCCTGTTCTGCAAGTAAACAGCTGTGTTGCGGGCCTCTGCCCACAAAAACAATGGCAACCCCTGATCATGTAACATGGCTTTGGCAGCCCCTATGATGGATCTGTTCTTCCTCTCCGCAACCCCGTTCTGCTGGGGGTTGTAAGGAACAGTGAAATCCCTCCTAATGCCTGCCTCCGCACAATAGTCAACAAACTCTCCAAGTGTGTACTCTCCTCCATTGTCCGACCTCAGGGACTTGATCTTCCGACCTGTCTGTGTCTCCACAAGAGCTCTGAACTCCTGAAACCGCTTGAAGACCTCACTCTTGGTCTTCAAGAAATAAATCCAGGTCCTCCTGAAGTGATCATCAATGAATAAAACATAATACTCATATCCACTCAAGGAAACATGAGACATCCGACCGCTCACATCAGAATGTATCAAATCAAGTATCCCAGTCGCTCTGCTGTCACTGCTGGGAAAAAGGGATTTGGCAAACTTGCCCATAGCACATCCTCTACAAGTATCAAAGTGATCAGTACTGAAATCTGGCATACCTGTAGTGATCTCCCGCAAGGTCCTCAAGGCTCCATGATACATATGTCCCATCCTGCGGTGTCAAATCTCACACTGCTCAGAACTGCTAGCTCTGCTATCGGTACTACTACTCAATGCCAAAAGGGGCTGGAATGCAAACCTGTACACCTTTGCATGGCGTACACCTATCAAAAGCTGACTCAGCTGGAGCGCCCCTGGGATACATCAACACCTGTCCTCCCCTGAACAGTACCTCATATCCTCTGTCCTCCAAAGCTGAGACAGATATGAGGTTCTTCCTCATCCCTGGCACATAAAGAACCTCTGTCACTTTCAAGGGAGGTTTGGACTCCCTCTGAAATGTCAGTGTCCCCACCCCGACTGCTGTAACAACTCTGTCATCACCGAGTACTACCTCTACATCAGTGCCACTCTCTGAAAACTCTGAGAAGTACTCACGGACTCCTGTCATATGACGTGAAGCCCCACTGTCTACATACCAGATACCTGTAGATGCTCCGCTAATCGAGGGAAAAGCCTGCTCCTTCTGAACCTGTATGGCAGGTGATCCTGCACTAGAGGACTCACACATAGTGAATGCAAACTCCCGGTCAAAACGACCTGCAAAGTCCTCAATCTCTGCTGATGCTGCCAAACTCTGGTCCTTCCCCTTCTTCTTCTTCTTTTCCGGACACACAACTGCATAGTGTCCCATCTTTTGACAATTCCAACACTTCACCTTGGAATAGTCCTTCTGTGTGTTTACCTGTTTACCTTTACCTTTGCCTTTGCCCCTACCACTGCTTGTGGAAGCCTGCTTTTTCCCTTTGCCTTTCTTGCCTCCTACTGACAGTGCTACATCCTCATCCTGCTCAACTGGCTTGGCTGCCCCAAGCTGACCTTTCCTGATCTCTATCTGAATGCAATCATCCCAAAACCTTTCCCATGTGGGAAGGGTCTCACGTGCACAAACCCCATCAGCAAAATTCATCCATGAACGGGGGAGGCCATTCACTGCAATCCACACCAACTCAGTGAGTGGAATGGCCTCTCCAATTGTTGCCAACTCATCACTCACATTAGTAATCTTTGTGAGATATCCAGCTGCACTATCATTACCCATCTTAATGTTCTTCAGCTTCTCCTTCAGGACCATTTTCCGGTTCTCATTGGTACTCTAGTAGAGATTGGACAATGCTGTCTACATCTCATGGGCATTGCTCTTTCCTCTCACATGAATGCAATGGTCTTTGATTCCGCTCTAGAATCAGCCTCTTACCCTTGTTGTTCTTTTTATTATAAGCAGCCAACTGAGTAGCATCAGTAGGCACAACAACAGGGGTCTGTGTGGTATGCACCATGATATCCCAGACTTCTGCCTCCTCAAAGATACTCTGCATGATCTCATTGCAAACGCTGTAATTTGTATGCCCATCCAACCTATCCTCCACCCTCAATCCCAATGACATCCTGCTGTCCTAAAACTGAAAATAGCACTGTTGTAGTAAAGATAAAACCCGCTATTTATGAAAAATCAGCTTGCTGGAATTTTCTGAGTGAAAAATCAGCAGCTGTAATTTTTCTCTTTTGCTGTCCCAAACTACCCTTCAGCACTCAACCTTTGATACCATGTTAATATTTCTTTTTTCCCACCCCGGTTTTCAGTTTCTCCTTATTTCTCCCATGTAGTTAAATGCCCTTTCCCATAACCATACATTCAACAATGCTAAAAAAATAAATTTGCTGAAAACACAAATTCTGGAAAATTTACAGAATGTTGGAAATTGCAGAAATAAAAATCAACAATAATAAACAGCCATTAAAACACATTAAAACACTGATATTTTTGGTCAACGTGACCCTGGAAAAAACCCCTACAACTCTTGGGGAAAACCAGTTTGAGAGCTCTTCTTTATTTCTGAAAAAAAAAACATTTTTACAGCAAGAAAATATTTAGCAAAAATCAGCAAGCAAACTTTTACAACTTATCTCAGCCTTGCTGAAAAACTGCCCTGCTGAAACTTCGTAGTTGTTACTCCGCTGCTGAAACTCCGCTGCTGATACTCCGCGGCTCACTGTCCAGAAATCTCCCTTGCTCTCTTGCTCTCCTTCTCTCAATCTGCTCATGAAAGAATTGAATCGAATGTGATCTTTCCTCCTTTTCCTCCCTTAATATAACTCCAAGTGACTTTTGGGTGATCCAAGTGACTTTTGGGTGATCTCTAAATCCAATGGCTGAAATAGATTTAGATCAATGGCTGAGATTAATGCACATTTAAATCTCACTTTCTATTTTTTAATTCACCCACTTTAATAAAGACCCACTTAGTCATTTATTTCCAAAGTCACTTTTCCTTTCTAATTTTTCATTGACTTTATAAAAGTCACTTTAAAATTAGACTTAGTAACTTTATCACTTAAAGTCACTTTTAAATTAGATTTTAACTTTATAAAAATTATAAAGTCACTTTAGGAGAAAAATTAAAATATTTTGGACACTTTTCCCTAGGCCAAAGATCAAAGCCTAAGGGAACCACCTGTCATCTGGTACCAAATTTCAACATAAGTATCACTTGAGCTTTTAATGAGGTTTCCAAGAGCTTCTTATTCTTTGTAATCAATTTATTCCAAACATTCTTTCTGCTTCTCATGTCAAGAGCTCTTACTTCTAATGCTTCTACCATGATGCTACAATCTGATGCATCCTATCTTATTTACATTGCTTCCTATCTATAAATTAAAAGTGAAAAGTACCTTCTAGTGAAGAAGATCATCTTAGTCATAGTACAGATTTTTTACTTCTTCCTTCTTAAGCTTCTTTGACTCAGGTTCTTTCACTTCCTCAGTAATATGGGCTTCTTCCCTCTTGTTCTTATTACGTTTAGTACAATCTCTTGTATAGTGTCCAAGTTCCTAACAACCATAGCATCTTACCTTGGCCATGTTTTTCTTTTTATTTGGAGGACCAAACTTTCCTTTTCTTCTTGTCATGGCAGCATATGCTTGATTCTGCTCATTTGGTCCAACATCCTCCTTTGCCTTCACTCTGGTTTCTTCGATCTTACAAAGTGACCATAGATCTTGAAACAGAGTAGTCTTTTTCTTCCCATAAAAGCTTGAAGTGAAGTTACCCCAATCTTCCGGTAGTGCATTTAGTACCACTGTGGTCATCTCTCTATCAGACATGACTTCTCCCAGCTCTTGTAGTTGATCTCGAATTTCTGATATCCTCATAAAGTATGAGATTATTCCATCTTCCTTGGATATCTTCAGTTTGTAGAGTTCTTGCCTTAATGAGATTACTTCTCCTACAGTACTTATGGAAAACAACTCTACCAGTTTGTTATATATTGCTTTTGTAGTCTCCAACTTCGATACATATGGGATTAGAGAGTATTTTATAGATTCTATAAGAATCCTCTAGGTTCTCACTTGTCCCTTCATGAATCTAGCATGTACTTGAGTATCTTCTTTTGGAGGTTGGGTTATCGACCCCTTGATGTGATCCATGACCTCATTCTCAATAAGATTTAGGTTTGTCCTTTTCTCCCATGCAAGGAAATTTGTAGCCCTAACCAATTTATTGCTTTCCTTGCAAAAAGACAATTTGTTATTATCAGATATAGTCATAGACTTACTTGAGAAATCGATGCAAGAGTTATTCAGTAGTGGAGATTGAGCCAATGGGTGAGTAGCAAGTAGCAGAGGGGTTGTAGAGCAGTGTTCCAGAGTAGTTTCCAGTTCCAGAGAGTCGGAAAGAGGAGGCTGAAATTTTCTCCAAGAAGCAACACAAGAACTGCATAACTGCTTCAGCGGAGCAGCGCGATTGCGCTGAATGGAAGCTCGTTTTCAATTCCAAAGGCTGGGAAGATTTTCCAGAGTGCCGGAGAGAGTTTCCCAGTTGGTAACAGGTAGGATGGCTTGATTTGCAAGAGTTCCAGGCTAAGCGTGAAAGGGTCTGCGTAAAGTAAGTTGGACGGCTTGCTTTTCAAAAGTAGTCAGGTGTCAGAATTGCTTGGATAGAGGGTAAAATCCCTTAGTAAATTTTTGCCAGTATTTCTCTTGGGTAAAATCGCTAGGTTGGCGACATTTTATCATACTTGGAAATTCCACTGCAACATAATAATAAAAGCCCTCATGGATACACTGGTTTTCCCACATTAGGTTTTTCCAGGGAAATTTGTCCAAAAATAACAATGTTATAATTTTTGTGTGCTATAGCATTTATCAATTTCTAGCATTTTTATTTCCGCATCGTTTATTTTTATTTGTGAAAAAATGTAGTGTGATTAATTTTATATTTATCAGAAAATTGTTAAATTGAATAAGTTAGGAGAATTAATTCCAATTGCTACATTTCAAGGAATTTTCACATGGTATTAGAGCGTATTTGATGGACAGGAGGTTCAGAGGCAAGAGAATAAAAAATTGTTGTTCAAAGGGAGCATCAAGTCAAAATTTTCAGAGGTTGCGCAGTGCCTAGCCAAGCAGTGTGAATTGTTGGGCAAGGGTTCGATTTTCCAGTTGCAGTGGCAGGAAAATTTGATTTGTCCAGAAAAGCAATTCCAACGAGTAGAGGGAGCAACAACTTAGTATTTTTGCTGACCATATTTCTTGTCTAGGCGCAAAAGGGTTTTGCAGCAGGTTTTCTAGACTATAACTAGTGCTAGGCGAAAGAGAAAGTGCACACACAAAGGGAGATTTCTCTCAAAGGATTTCTAGTTTAGAAATCCAATATTTCCAGTAGCAATAGGCAATTCTTCACACTCCAGAAAGGTGTGTGAATAGCAGAGCTATCAACCGAGCAAGAGAAAGAGGGAGATTTCCATCCCAGTTCGAGTTTTTGCACAGATGGCCATAATCGGGCTTAGAGATCAGGACAGGTTGAAGGGAGCTTCCAACTATATCATCTGGAATGGCAGGATGTCCTTCCTGCTAGATGAGCATGGCTTGAAAACCTATACAAATAACGTTGTGGTAGTATCTACTAATGCAGATCAACTGAAAGAATACAAGAAAGAAATGGCCAAGGCAAAGCGAATGATACTGGATGGAGTCCAGGAACATATAGTCTCACACATATCAGCCAAGAATACGGCCAAAGAGATGTGGGATGCTCTCACAGGGTTATATCAGAATCCTTCCGAGCAGTGGAAGATGTTCCTGAAGGAAAATTTGAGAAACAGCAGGAGGTAGAAGGGTGAAGGCATTCATCGCTTTCTCACCAAAGTTCAACATATTTGAGATGAGCTTGCAGTTGTAGGAGAAGCACCTCAAGATATAAAGTTTGTGTGTTTGGCCTTGAACAATGTCTCTAAGGAATGGGAAATATTTTGGGACGAAATACATTACCAAGATGGGACAGGATGTGGTCAGACCTGCAGCAGGAAGAGATGAGGCGAAGCTTAGTGATGATCTCCATCATTGATAACAACAACAAGGGATCGGAAGGTGTGAAGGAGGAAGACAATGTGGCCCTTGCATCAAAGGGGAAAGCAAAAGATCCCAGTTAGGGAAAAGGCTTGCAGGGAGAGAAGAAGAAGAAGGACCTGTCCAAGATAAAGTGCTTCAAGTGTGGTGAGTTTGGTCACTATGGTATTCAATGTCCTCAAAGGAAGAAGGACAAGTAGGAGAAGTAGGATCAAGCGGCAACATCAGCAAAGATAGACAAGTTGTCCTCCAGGTTGGAGGAAGATTTTGGCATGTTTGCAACTATACCTCTAGGAATGAGGTGGGGCGATATGGACCTTTAGTCCCAGAGTTGCGCAGAGGATTGTGCAAGATTCAATGCGGTGAGCATCAGATGCTATTTGCATCGGATGGTGTTTCCTGATGGATCATTACCTTGCTACAGGGGCCCACAGTATTCAATAGCAGGAGGATCAATGTCAATTGACCCAGTCAGATTCTAGAGTGACAGGTGCAGACTAGTGGTACTCAGACGCTGAGAAGCACACAGCAGTGTTGGTAGTAAAGCAAGAGGCTCAATGCAGAGTCAGTGGCAACACAAATTTCTCAGTGGACAGTGCAGAGGTTGGTAGCAGTCAAATGCTCAAGAGATAGTTGCAGCACATAGACATAGTTGATTCAGTAATTTGGATGCTTCTCAGTTGCAGTCGTAGTAGCAAAAATAGCTTGAGAGGTAATGTTAGTTGGGTTGCAGTGCAGATGCAGACTTGGTAGTAGTATAATATGTACAGTGCAGTGTCAGCAACAGTACAAATGCAACAGTTTGGTTTAGCTACAGTCGGTGGCAGATGAATCAAAGTTAGCGCAGGAGTTGGTGGACAGTCGCATGCAGCTACAATTGTCAGACATCAACAGCGTGGTTGGAGAATGTTGTAGAGACAGGGTGTTGACAGTTGTGGAACACTAGTTGGAGAGAACACCTTCCTCGCTAAGAGGGAGTGTTAGTTTTTGCAGCATCGGATGGTGTTCTAGTCTCGAAACATTGAGGAGAAGCTAAAACACATGAGTTCTCCAAAACCCATAAATCATTTTTGGAAATTCCAACTAGAGATGACTCAATTAATTTAATTGACCATAATTAAAAAATTCCTAAGTCAACTTAGGAAAAATGGTTAATTCATAGTAATTAATTGGAAAGGTGAGAATTCTCTAGAAGCTCACACAGATCGACTTGGAGATGATCTCAATCATCGATTAAGTTTTAATCATGGCCATTGGAGTCCCAACTAGAGATTAAAAGAAGAGGTTGATGGGTAGATGGAGAACACACTAGTGCAGATACTCAACTGCCTAGGCAGTTCGAATTCCCAGTAGCAGGAGTGATTCAGAAGTGGAGATCGATCCAGTGGGTTAGTAACAAGTGGCAGAGGGGCAGTAGGGCAGTATTCAGAGGAGTTTCTAGTTCTAGAGAGGCAGAAAGAGGAGGATGAAATTTTGTCCAAGAAGAAGTGCAAGGACTGCACAATTGCTTCTACAGAGCAGTTCAATTGGGCTGAAGGGATGGTCATTTTCAATTCCAGAGACAAAGAAAATTTTTGGATGTTTCAGAGAGAGTTTCCCAGCCAACAACAGGTAGGACGACTTAATTTGCAGGAGTTTCGGGCTAAGGATGAGAGGGTTTGCGCAAAGGTGACACAGGGCCTGCGCAAAGCAAGTTGGACGACTTGCTTTATAGAGGCAGTGAAGTGTCAAGATTGCTTGGAGAAAGGGTAAAATCCCTCAGTATATTTTTGCTAGTATTTCTCTTGGGTAAAATCGCCAATTTGACGACATTTTATTATACGCTCACTCTGCACCAGTTTTCCCACATTGGGTTTTTCTGGGGACATTTGTCCAAAAATAATGGTGTTATAATTTTTGTGTACACTAGCATTTCTCAGTTTCCAAAATTTTTCTTTCCGCAACATTTATTTTTATTTGTGAAGAAATTTCCATGTGATTAATTCGATATTAATCAGAAAATTGATAAATTGAACAATCAATTAGGAGAATTATATATATATATATCTATATATATATATATATATATATCAATTAGCCTTAACGTTGCAATTGTCCTTGAGTATGGTAAGGGCGTAGAATTGTTGATGACGATGTATAAAAGTAGGTCCTTAGGCCAATATGGCTAGATCCTTCAACAAATATATTGTTGCTTTATGTAGGAGATCCATGACCCTTATAACAAAGACAACAAATGTTGGAAAGGAACCTCTCGCTTGATCTGCATAGAACTGGAATCTAAATCCTTGTCTCATAAACAACCACAAAAATTTTGAACTAGAGGTCGAGCAAATAAAATCAAACGAAACCCTGAGATGAAACTCGAAGTTCTACCCAAAATATATGGCCAAAAGACCTCAAGATTTTCGCAGGTCTGGTAAAGTCCTTCTTCACAGAAACATTGTAAAATCGGTGACCTAAGTTTGTTGATACAAAGATGCAGAGAGTACTTATCAAGCAACCACAAGTAGACTTGGGAGGATTCTTCAAATAAAACCAAAAAATAACCCTCTCACTGGTTGGCTGAACCTTTGAGCTTCTTGTGCAATTATGTGCCAAGGTTTGGTAGAAGATGAAGCTATAGCATACAAGGAATATCATGGCTCTGCTCAAAGAAGACCTCGGTATTGGTAGGTGTTGGAGTCCGCAAAAATAGGAGTGGCTTCAAAAGTCACAGAGATATTAGAAGACTAATCCTTCTCAAATCCTTCCAGAACATTATGCCGCTAGTTCTCGTAACTAATCAACAATTTATTAATTTTTTGATTAATATCGAATTAATTACACTGTAATTTCTTCACCAAAAATAAATACCGTTGAAGTAAAAATAGGAACATAGAAATACTAGCACACACACATAAAATGACAGTCATTTTTGGACAAACATCCCCAGAAAAACCCAACTTGGGAAAACTAGTGCAACAGCTGAGGGTTTAATTTATTATGCAGTAGTGAAATCTGAGTACAATCTTTCGAAGCCCTGCTGGCTATCCAAACAACAAAAATCTATCAAAAAATATCTGGAAAGAAGATTCTCTCCCTCCACTCGCAAACCCCTGGCCTCTGAAAACTAATCGCCCAACCCCTGTGCAGGTCGATTTTGCTTCTGACGATCTGCGCAGTTGTGCTGGGAAACCCGTGCGATACTCACGGTTGTACTGGGAAAACCCACGTGACCCTAACTGTGACCCATTAGAAAATTTTGTCCGACCCTTGTGGTTGTCATGGGCTAGCTTCGTTGTGGAATACTTCAATCACTTGTTGTTGCCTCTCAGGAACTAAAAATGCTCCTCCAAATCATTGTCTCTGCCCCTCTCAGATTTGTTACTCAATCTTTGACTTGATCTCTAAAACTGTCTAGAATCTAGATCACTGAGTGTCTGCAAAATATATTCTCCATCTACCGATCGACTCCTTATAATCTCTAGTTGGGACTCCAATGACCAATATTAAATCTTAATCAACGGATGAGATCATCTCTAAGTCAATCTGTGTGAGTCTCTAGACAATTGACACCTTTCTCAATTAAACACTGTGATGGACTCAGTAACTTACTTGAACCTCTGAAGAGTATGCTAAAATTCCTCACACCAGCTCGAGAAATACGAGGACACGCGACTCCCTTTCACTTCTTCAACTCGCTTTACAGTCTCGCCTTACGATGATCTTGGAACAAACTGTCCTCAGACAGGCGGCCCAACAAGCTTCAGTATTAATTCAAGAAAACTGTTACATACCAAGTTATGCCTCAGAGAGTAGAGCTTTCCAGTCTCTGGTCTCTTACAACACATAATACAAACACTCTTTCAAACATTCAAACACACTCACACACTCAGATGCCCACTCTATCTATGAGAATCATACTTATAGTAAAAACATATGAGAATTATTGAGGGTCCTTGTCAGACATTACTTAGTCTTGATGGTGTCTGCACAATATTCTCGGGTACAATAATTAAAAAGAAAGACGCACTACCAAGGTCCTTTCGGACTTCGGTCAGTATCATATCCAAGATCAAGATCAGATTCGAATGAGGAAGAGGCAAGCTTTTGCTTTTGCCAAGATTGATTTAACCACTCCAAATATTCTGTTTCCCATGTGTGGTCTTGTTGTTCTTGAGCATCTTGGTACATGTCTACGAACACGCTTCAGATATCTTCACTTTTCCTTTTGAGGTGGCGGCGTTTTCTTTTGTCGATATGACAGAAGATTCTTCTTTTAGTGGTGCTCGTGAAGATTGTCCTGTATCAAACTTTATCGTATTTGTCGTGACATAGAGATTCTTTTGTGGGAAGATGTACTCATTATCAGCCTTTGTCCATCTGTTAACATAAGCCATTGGATCAATTTCTATGTCAAGAAAGGAATCTTTCTTGCTTTTACAAAACTCAGGCATTGTTAGGACTGACAATTCAACTCCATCTAATAATTCCCACTTGAAGATTTGAAACATGCTGACAGAGCGTTCTATGGCGCATTGGATCCACAGCTTAAAGTTATGATTGATATTCTCTTGTTGTTGCCATCCTAATTCAAAAATCATAGAAGAGCAAACCTTAGTTGATAATAACAAATTTATCAAACATACCACATCATCACTCCAATTTCCGGCCATGACACTAATAGTAATTAATGCCTTTTGATTAATCAGCAACTTAATTACTCGAAATCTTCCTTGAAGTCTCTCTAATGTTCGGATCATGGACATTTTTTCTGGTAACCTGAGGCTATGAAATTCTTTTAGCCAAAGAGTAATTTTCTTGATTTCTTCTTGATTGCTAGCTATTACGGATGCCGCAACTCGATTTGGTCCATATAATTGTGCAAAAGGATTTGGGACAATAGGATTTCGGAATTCTAAACTTTGATAGTCCCAAGGTGTAGAAAAAGTTCTTAGATACTGTAATGTCCTTTCAACACATTGAGAAGCTCTGGTCTGTGGCTTCTTTTGGCAACGACCATCTTTTATTTCCCAATCTGCAAATGGTTCAAAAAGTTCATATTAGGGAAATGAATCTGTACCTGCAAAATTTTCATCATTTCTTTGAAAAAATGCAGCATCAAGTTCTTCAAAGAGATCAAGAATCTTAGGGATTTCAAAAATCTTCCAACCATTTCAGTCATATTAATTTCATCCAAATCTAGCATTTTGGCAAAGGTGTAAACAGCAAAAGAGAAATATATTCCTCCAATTATCTGATAATAATTCAAAGTTTGCAAAACTTTGATCATCGCTTCAGTGTATTCTTTGGTCTAGTAGTCATCAAGAGTCTTAAAATAAATTTTTACTTTCATGTTAGGTAGAGGATATACCTTTACCAACTCTTCATCTAGACCCAACAGAACACCAACATTTTTGGACTGCCAGGCTTGACATCTCTGTATCCACTGATTTCTTCTAAAGTCTTAGTGCAATAACCTTTTTGATTTCATCAACCAAATCACCAAGAACTAATTCAAGAATCTGAAATCTTTTGACAAAGGTTTCAAAATTATCATCAGCAGGAGTCTTACCAGGAAGATTAAAATTATCGGTTCTTTGCTGGTGAACATGGACTTTGTTCATTTCTCTGGTAAGAGAATCAGCCAAATAATTGGAGTTACCTGGAACCCATTCAACATCAAAATCATACATTTGAAGCCAAATTTCCCATGCCAAGAGTTGTCCTCTTGCGAGTTGTTTTGAAATTTTTGCTGACAAGAAATATTTGAAATTCATCGAATCTATTCTTATCAGAAACATGGAAGGGGCTAGATATAACTCAAATTTTTGTATGCCATTGAAAATGGCAAGAGTTTCCTTTTCTACTGGAAAATAATTTGTCTGGTGAATTAAAAATTCGCCAAATGCATATGCACATAAAGTTTCTTCTTTTTCTCTCTTTCGTTCAAAAAGGACTGCTGCCCAAAAATTATCAGACGCGTCAGTCTGAAGGATCAAGAATCCATTACCTGGAGGTTTAAGCTCTGGGAGAATTTGACATTCAACTTTTAACAATTCAACTGCTTTCATAGCTTCTGGTTGTAGAAATTTATCATTTCCCACCCCAGTTTTCAGTTTCACCTTATTTCTCCCATATAGTTAAATGCCCTTTCCCATATCCATACATTCAACAACTGAAAAAATAAGTTTTTGCTGAAAACACAAATTCTGGAAATTTTACAGAATGCTGGAAAATGCAGAAATAAAAAATCAGCAGGTACAAACAGTCATTTAACACATATTTGAACACAGTAGTTTTTTGGTCAATGTGACCCTGGAAAAAACCCCCTACAACTCTTGGGGAAAAACCAGTTCGAGAGCTCTTCTTTATTTCTGAAAATGCCTTTTTTACAGTGAGAAATATTCAGCAAAAAAATCAGCAAGCAAATTTACAACTTATCTCTTTTCCCGTGCCTCACAGCAAACTGGAAATTACAACAAACAGGACAACAATAAATGCTGTAAGGCCTCCTCGATTTTCGTGCCCACTTTCAGCCTTAAATGTTGCTGCACTGCTTGCATTAAATGCGCTGTACGGACTGCAATAAATGCATTGTACAAACCTCGATTCCCATGCAGAAAAAACAACAAATTGTTCCTCGATTTCTGTGCAAACCAGCTGTATGGATTTCTATAAAATCGTGCCAAAATTAGCCTTTCACTATGTGCTGAATCAGCTGTACAAATCTACTCAACTACTGCCTTGGAATGTGTGCCAAGCTGCTGTCTCCTCCTCCTTGTCCAGAAATCTCCCTTGCTCTCTTGCTCTCCTTCTCTCAATTTGCTCATGAAAGAATGAATGACCTTTTGCCTCATTTTCCTCCTTTAATCTAATCCCAAGTGACTTTTGGGTAACTTCTAAATCCAATGGCTGAAATAGATTGAGATCTAGGGCCGAGATTAAATGCTCATTTAAATCTCACTTTTTATTTTTTAACTCACCCCACTTTAATATAGACCCACTTAGTCATTTATTTCCAAAGTCACTTTTCTTTTCTAATTTTACATTAACTTTATTAAAGTCACTTTAAAATTAGACTTTAATAACTTTATCACTTAAAGTCACTTTTAAATTAGATTTAACTTTATAAAAATTATAAAGTTATTTTAGGAGAAAAATTAAATTCTT
>APFE031114803.1:12451-28919 GCA_000404065.3 Pinus taeda | reverse complement strand
AGCTCTTCTTTATTTCTGAAAAATGTCTTTTTACAACAAGAAAATTTCAGCAAAAATTACAGCAAAATAATTTTTTTTCAGCAAGCAAACTTATCCGTTTTCAGCCCAACAGACCACCTGGAAACTTCTCAGTTTTCAGCAAAAATCAGCTTTTTCTGCTTGTTCTTGCTGTTGTTCTGCTTGTCTTTCTGTTGTTCTGATTTTGCTGAAGAGCTGCCTGGTATGTGTGCCAAACTGCTGCCTCTTTCTCCTTCTTGTCCAGAAATCTCCCTTGCTCTCTTGCTCTCCTTCTCCCAATCTGCTTATGAAAGAATGAATGATCTTTTTCTCATTTTCCTCCTTTAATATAACTCCAAGTGACTTTTGGGTGATCCAAGTGACTTTTGGGTGATCTCTAAATCCAATGGCTGAAATAGATTTAGATCAATGGCTGAGATTAAATGCACATTAAATCTCACTTTCTATTTTTTAATTCACCCCACTTTAATAAAGACCCACTTAGTCATTTATTTCCAAAGTCACTTTTCCTTTCTAATTTTACATTAACTTTATTAAAGTCACTTTAAAATTAGACTTTAGTAACTTTTTCACTTAAAGTCACTTTTAAATTAGATTTAATTTTATAAAAATTATAAAGTTACTTTAGGAGAAAAATTAAATTCTTTTGGACACTTTTCCCTAGGCCAAAAATCAAAGCCTTAGGGAACCACCTGTCCTTTGGTACCAAATTTCAACACTCCCTTTTACTGAGGAAGGTGTTCCTCACCACACCCATCTTGTCTCTGAAGTAGACATGCTTGCCCCGTGGTAAGACTTTGGTAAGAATATCTGCAACCTGCTCATCAGTGGGAATGTACTCAAGCTTCACAGCTTCCTTCTGAACATAGTCTCTGATGAAATGATATTTGATCCCGATATGCTTTGACCTGTCATGAAATACTGGATTCTCCGTGAGTTTAATGCAACTCTGATTATCATAGTAAATCACTGAAGGTCTCAACGGCTGACAAAATAAGCCAAACAACATCTTGCGAAGCCAAATGGCCTCACAACTAGCTAGACTGGCTGCCATATACTCTGCTTCCGCTGAATTCAATGCTACTGATTGCTGCTTCCAGCTGAACCATGACACTACTGCTGAACCCAACCCAAAACAACACCCTGAAGTGCTCTTCCTATCAAAAGCACAACATGCCCAATCATAATCAGTATAACATGCCAACCTCACTCCATCACCCTGCCTGTAGTCCAGACCATAATCCACTGTCCCCTGCAAGTACCGCAAAATATGTTTTGCGGCCACCCAGTGAACCTTCTTAGGCTCACACATAAACTGACTCATCGTGTTGACTGCAAAACAAACATCTGGTCTATTGTTGACCAAATACATCAAGGAACCAATCAGCTACCTGTACAATGTGGGATCCACTAACTCGGAATCCGAAGCATGAAACTTCTTCCAGTTGGTAATCATTGGTGTTGACATGGGCCTACAATCCTCCATGTGGAATCTGCCAAGGATGTCCACAATATACTTCTCCTGCCCTAGGAAGAAATGCCCCTCCTCCTGCCACACCTCCAAACCCAGAAAGTAATGCATCAAGCCGATGTCCTTCATCTCAAACTCCGCCGCAAGATCTCCCTTGCAGTGCTCTATAAGTCTCTCTGCACCTGTAATGACCAAGTCATCCACATACAACAACAGAATGAGAGGCTCCTCATCTATCACAATATAGTAAAGGCTCCGATCTGCCTCACTCTTTGTGAAACCCATCCCTGCAAATATGTATCTATCCTGGAGTACCAAGCTCTGGGAGCTTGCTTCAGGCGATAAAGAGCCTTCTTCAGTCTGCACACATGGGACTCCTTCCCATGCACCTCAAAGCCCTGTGGCTGCTCAATGTACACCTCCTCCTGCATGAAGCCAATGAGAAATGCGGTCTTCACATCCATCTGGTGGATCTTCCAACCCATCTTTGCTGCTATCGATATGATGGAGCGGATCAAAGTATATCGAGCCATGGGAGCGAAGGTCTCCTCATAATCAACTCCCTCTACCTGGGAGAACCCTCTAGCCATAAACCTCGCTTTGAATTTCTCAATGCTGCCATCTGCAGCATGCTTTACATTGTAAAGCCATCTGGAAGTAACCACGGATTTGCCCTCAGGCCTCGGCACCACCTCCCAAACATCATTCTTCATGATAGAAGAATACTCCTCTTGCATGGCCTCTCTCCAGACCTGCTGGCTAGCTGCCTCCTCACACTAGAAGGGCTCAGAGTCAAGGATGCTGGTAGCCATTGCCATTATAGCTACAAAACCTCTCAGGTTGTCTACTCTCTCTGACCGGCTCTTAGGCTTCAACAACAGATGTGGCATCTCTCAAGGTGTCCTGAAGCCACTTGGGCTTCCTCTTCCCTGAGCATGCTTCTCCCATGGGAGAATGAAACTCCTCCTCATCACCATCAGTAGCCTGAACTCCTGACTGCCTGTCTGCTGTCCTCCTACCTGCACCTGAACCTGTAGAAGCTGAGGTACCGTGTGAAATGTCCATCAGTGGACTCCCTAGTGAACGACTCTGTGAACTGCTCGGAGCACCACCCCTCTGGCTCGATGAGCCATTGCTTACTGACGGACCTGACATCCTCATAGATGTACCTCCGGATCCTCCTGATCCCTGCCCACTGGATCCCTGCGACTAACTCAACTGCTGTTGAGGGTTTGGCTGATCCAGATACTCTAACTCCCGTGACCTCCTAAAGGCCCTGTCCTCCTCGAACTTCACATCCCGCCTAACAACAACTCTCCTTTGTGCAGGAATGTAAACCCGAAAGGCCTTTGAGATCTCACTGTAGCCCACAAAGATACCCTTCTCTGCGGTGGGCTCTAGTTTGGTCCTCTTCTCCTTGGGTATGTAGGAGTATGTAATGCATCCAAAGATACGAAGATGACCAATATCAGGCTTCTTCCCCAGAGAAAAGCCTCCTTCGGAGTCATGTGCCCCAAGGCACGATTGCAAACTCCTGTTCTGCAGTAAACAGCTATGTTTGCAGGCCTCTGCCCACAAGAACAATGGCAACCACTGATCATGTAACATGGCTTTTGGCAGCCCCTACTATGGGATCTGTTCTTCCTCTCCGCAACCCCGTTCTCCTGGGGGTTGTAAGGAACAGTGAACTCCCTCCTAATGCCTGCCTCCGCACAATAATCAACAAACTCTCCAAGGGTGTACTCTCCCCCATTGTCCGACCTCAGGGACTTGATCTTCCGACTTGTCTATGTCTCCACAAGAGCTCTAAACTCCTGAAACGGCTTAAAGACCTCGCTCTTGGTCTTCAAGAAATAAATCCAGGTCCTCCTGGAGTGATCATCAATGAATAAAACATAGTACTCATATCCACACAAGGAAACATGAGACATCCGACTGCTCACATCAGAATGAATCAAATCAAGTATCCCAGTCGCTTTGCTGTCACTGCTGGGAAAAGGGGACTTGGCAAACTTGCCCATCGCACATTCTCTGCAAGTATCAAAGTGATCAGTATTGAAATCTGGCACACCTGTAGTGATCTCCCGCAAGGTCCTTAAGGCTCCATGATACATATGTCCCATCCTGCGGTGCCAAATCTCACATAGCTCAGAACTGCTAGCTCTGCTGTCGGTACTACTGCTCAATGCCACAAGGGAATAGAATGCAAACTTGTACACCTTTGCATGGCGTACATATCACTCTAGCTGAATCAGCTGGAGTGCCCCTGGGATACATCAACACCTGTCCTCCCCTGAACAGTACCTCATACCCTCTGTCCTCCAAAGCTGAGACAGATATGAGGTTCTTCCTCATCCCTGGCACATAAAGAACCTCTGTCACCTTCAAGGGAGGTTTGGACTCCCTCTGAAATGTCAGTGTCCCCACCCCGACTGCTCTAACAACTCTGTCATCACCGAGTACTACCTCTATATCAGTGCCACTCTCTGAAAGCTCAAAGAAGTACTCACGGACTCCTGTCATGTGACGTAAAGCTCCACTGTCCACATACCAGATACTCGAAGATGCTCCACTAATCGAGGGAAAAGCATGCTCCCTCTGAACCTGTGTGACAGGTGATCTTGCACTAGAGGATTCATACGTAGTGAACCCAAACTCCCGGTCAAAATGAACTGCAAAGTTCTCAACCTCTGCTGAAGCTGCCACGCTCTGGTTCTTCCCCTTCTTCTTCTTCTTCTCCGGACACACAATTGCATAGTGTCCCATCTTTTGACAATTCCAACACTTCACCTTGAAATAGTCTTTCTGTGTGTTACCCTGTTTACCTTTACCTTTGCCTTTGCCCCCACCATTGCTTGTGGAAGCCTGCTTCTTCCCTTTGCCTTTCTTGCCTCCTGCTGACAGTGCTACATCCTCATCCTGCTCAACTAGCTTGGTCGCCCCAAGCTGACCTTTCCTGATCTCTGTCTGAATGCAATCATCCCAAAATCTCTCCAAAGTGGGAAGGGTCTCACATGCACAAACCCCATCAGCAAAGTTCATCCATGAACGGGGGAGGCCATTCACTGTAATCTGCACCAACTCAGTGGGTGGAATGGCCTCTCCAATTGCTGCCAACTCATCTCTCACATTAGTAATCTTTGTGAGATATCCAGCTGCACTATCATTATCCATCTTAATGTTCTTCAGCTTCTCCTTCAGGACCATTTTCCGGTTCTCATTGGTACTCTGGTAGAGATTGGACAATGCTGTCCATATCTCATGGGCATTGCTCTTTCCTCTCACATGAGGAACGCAATGGTCTTTGACTCCGTCTAGAATCAGCCACTTACCCTTGTTGTTCTTTTTATTATACTCAGCCAACTGAGTAACATCAGTAGGCACAACAACAGGGTTCTGTGTGGTATGCACCATGATATCCCAGACTTCTGCCTCCTCAAAGATACTTTGCATTCTTTCCTTCCAAACGCTGTAATTTGTATGCCCATCCAGCCTATCCTCCACCCTCAATCCCAATGACATCCCGTTGTCCTAAAACTGAAAAATAGCACTGTTGTAGTAAAGATAAAACTACTGTTTGTGAGAAATCAACTTGATGGAATTTTCCTCTTTGCTGTCCTTAACTGCACTTTAGCACTCAAGCTCTGATACCATGTAGAAATTTATCATTTCCCACCCCAGTTTTCAGTTTCACCTTATTTCTCCCATATAGTTAAATGCCCTTTTCCATATCCATACATTCAACAACTGAAAAAATAAGTTTTCGCTGAAAACACAAATTCTGGAAATTTTACAGAATGCTGGAAAATGCAGAAATAAAAAATCAGCAGGTACAAACAGTCATTTAACACATTTGAACACAGTGATTTTTGGTCAATGTGACCCTGGAAAAACCCCCTACAACTCTTGGGGAAAACCAGTTCGAGAACTCTTCTTTATTTCTGAAAATGCCTTTTTTATAGTGAGAAATATTTAGCAAAAAAATCAGCAAGCAAATTTACAACTTATCTCTTTTCCCGTGCCTCACAGCGAACTGGACATCAATAAATGTTGTAAGGCCTCCTCGATTTTCGTGCCCACTTTCAGCCTTAAATGTTGTTGTACTGCCTACATTAAATGTGCTGTACGGACTGCAATAAATGCATTGTACAGACCTCGACTTGCGTGCAAAAAAAATAGCAAATTGCTCCTCGATTTTTGTGCAAACCACTCCTCGATTTCTGTGCAAACCAGCAGTACGGATTTCTAGAAAATCGTGCCAAAATTAGCCTTTCAGTATGTGCTGAATCAACTGTACAAATCTGCTCAACTGCTGCCTTGGAATGTGTGCTATGCTGCTGTCTCCTTCTTCTCCTTGTCCAGAAATCTCCCTTGCTCTCTTGCTCTCCTCTCAATCTGCTCATGAAAGAATGAATGACCTTTTGCCTCCTTTTCCTCCTTTAATCTAATCCCAAGTGACTTTTGGACCTCTAAATCCAATGGCTAAAATAGATTGAGATCTAGGGCTGAGATTAAATGCTCATTCAAATCTCACTTTTTATTTTTTAACTCACCCCACTTTAATAAAGACCCACTTAGTCATTTATTTCCAAAGTCACTTTTCCTTTCTAATTTTACATTAACTTTATTAAAGTCACTTTAAAATTAGACTTTAGTAACTTTATCACTTAAGGTCACTTTTTAATTAGATTTAACTTTATAAAAATTGTAAAGTTACTTTAGGAGAAAAATTAAATTCTTTTGGACACTTTTCCCTAGGCCAAAGATCAAAGCCTTAGGGAACCACCTGTCCTTCAGTACCAAATTTCAACACTGGTGACCATCCATAATGCAAATGCAGTCTAGGAATATATTTATGTACATAATTTAAAATTCCTAGAAATCGCTGAATCATTTTTACATCTTGCAATTGATCAGGAAATTCAAATACCTTGGTCAAGACATGGGGCTGCATCTGAATTTTTCCATCTATAATATGAATACCTAAAAATAGATTTTTCCCAAGTGACTTTTGGACCTCTAAATCCAATGGCTAAAATAGATTGAGATCTAGGGCTGAGATTAAATGCTCATTCAAATCTCACTTTTTATTTTTTAACTCACCCCACTTTAATAAAGACCCACTTAGTCATTTATTTCCAAAGTCACTTTTCCTTTCTAATTTTACATTAACTTTATTAAAGTCACTTTAAAATTAGACTTTAGTAACTTTATCACTTAAAGTCACTTTTAAATTAGATTTAACTTTATAAAAATTATAAAGTTACTTTCGAAGAAAAATTAAATTCTTTTGGACACTTTTCCCTAGGCCAAAGATCAAAGCCTTAGGGAACCACCTGTCCTCCAGTACCAAATTTCAACACTGGTGACCATCCATAATGCAAATGCTTGCGAATTGGAGCAGTTTTTCCTGATAGTCTAGGAATATATTTATGTACATAATTTAAAATTCCTAGAAATTGCTGAATCATTTTTACATCTTGCAATTGATCAGGAAATTCAAATACCTTGGTCAAGACATGGGGTTGCATCTGAATTTTTCCATCTATAATATGAATACCTAAAAAATCAATACAGTCTTGGAACAAAAGCATTTTCTTCTCGGACAAAACAATACCATTTGTTTTGCTTCTTTAAGGAATGTCTGTAAATGCTTCATATGTGATTCAAGATCTTGACTGTGAACCAAAATATCATCAATACATACAACAATAAAATCATATTTACCAAAGATATGATCCATTCGACTTTGAAAGAACGCTGGAGCATTCTTCAAACCAAACGGAACGACTCTCCATTGGTAAAAACCTGCGGGACATGTGAAAGCGGTTTTGTGGCGATCTTCTTCTTTGATTTGGATTTGGTAATAACTAGATTTCATGTCGAACTTACTGAAGACCTTGCTGTTATGGATTTTCTGCATTATGGTTTCCTGGCGTGGCAGAGGATAATTAAAGCCCTTTGTGATTGCATTCAAAGGCTTATAATTACTAACCATTCTATCTTTTCCTCTGACTATTTTAGAGTGATTTCACACCAAGACCTTCAATAATTCTCATATGTTTTTACTATAAGTATGAGTCTCGTAGATAGAGTGGGCATTTGAGTGTGTGAGTGTGTTTGAAAGAGTGTTTGTATTCTGTGTTGTAAGAGACCAAAGACTAATAAGCTCTACTCTCTGAGGCATAACTTGGTATGTAACAATTTTCTTGAATTAATACTGAAGCCTACTAGGCCGCCTGTCTGAGGACAGTTTGTTCCAAGATCATCGTAAGGCGAGACTATAAAGAGAGTTGAAGAAGCGAAAGGGAGTCGCGTGTCCTCGTATTTCTCGAGCTGGTGTGAGGAATTTCAGCATACTCTTCAGAGGTTCAAGTAAGTTACTGAGTCCATCAATTAACCAATTATCTTAAGTTAGACTTAGGAAAAAATAAATGCTAGTTAATTAATTTAATTGAGACATCTCTAAGTGGAATTTCCATAAACGATTTCTAGGTTATGGAGTCCTAGTGTTTCCTAGCCTCTCTGACAACTTTCGAGACTAGAACACCATTTGATAGTACAAAAACTAACACTCCCTCTTAGCAAGGAATGTGTTCTAGTGTTGCACTGCTACAACAACCTGTTTCTGCATCATCCTCCAAAACCGTTGTTGATGTCTAGCCACTGTGACTTTCTGCCACTACCCACCAACTATTCCGCAACTCTGATGCTGCATTTGTGCTGCTACTGACACTACTATACTGTTGCCAACTCTGCATCTGCATTGTAACTCCCTCCCAATGTTAGCTTTTGTAGCATTGGATGTGTTCGAGTCACACAACTTTGTGGAGAGGCTAGAATACATGAGATTTCCATAACCCAACAATTGTTTCTGGAAATTCTAGTTAGAGATGGCTTAATTAGATTATTAACTTATTTTTTAATGTTTCCTAAGTCTAAACTTAGGAAAACTGGTTAATTAATTAGAATTAATTAAGTCAAGGTGAGAATTCTCTAGAAACTCACATACATCGACTCTTATATGATTTTGGCCCTTGATTAAGTTTTAATATTGGTTGTTGGTGATCCAACATAAGATGATAAGAATAAGTTCATGGGCACTTGGAGAACACACTAGAGACACTTGTGGAGTTCGATTTCCTTGGCAGTTTGATTTCCATAGAGCAGCAAAAGTTGTCGGAAAGCCAGAGATCGAAGCAGAGACAATGAGGGGCAGGGACAGTGATCTGGAGCAAGTTTTCTAGATCAAGAGAGGAAGCAGCAAGTGATAGAAGTGATCCATGCAGAAGCAGCACAAAGACTGCGCATTAGCTAAAGCAGAGCATTTCGATTTAGCTAGGGAGGAAGTCGATTAAGCTTGTAGAGGCTGGGAAAGGCTTCCAAATGACCGAAGAGTCACTTCCAACGGTAGAGACAGACAAGATGGCCTGCTTAGAGGCTGATCTAAGCCACACGTGTGAGAGGCAACGCAAGGACTGTGTAGAGGGCCTGCGCAGGGGTTTGGACAGCTAGTTTTTTTGGAGGAGCCAGTGCCAAAATTGCTTGTGCAGTGAGATAATTTCTTCTCTCTAATTATTTTTGTCAGATACTTGTTGTTTGGATTGCCAGTTGGGCATCCATAGATTGTACTAAGATTTCATTGTTGCATAATAATAAAACCCTCAGTTGCTGCACCAGTTTTCCCAAGTTGGGTTATTCTGGGGACATTTGTCCAAAAATAACTATGTAATTTTTATGTGTGTGCTAGATTTTCTCAGTTTCCAGCGCTATTTTCTTCCGTAGTTTATTTATGAAAATCACAGTGTGGGTTATTTGATATTTGCCATAGTAGACAATAGATAAATTGTTAAATAAATTAACAGTTAGAAAAATAATTTCCAGTTATTGTGATAGATGAAATTTTCACATGGTATCAAAGCTCAGAAGCAAAGGAGAGAATTTGGCTATTCAGAGAGACCAGCAAGCCAAAATTCTCAGAGGCAACATTGTACCTATATTGGTAGTTCAAATTGCTAGGGTAGGAATTCAATTTTTAGTTGTAGGCTTGCAGAAAATTCGAGTTGTCCGAAATAGTGATTTTCGTAGTCAAAGAGAGCAACAACAACACAAATTTTCGCAAATCTAGCAGATTTGTGGTTCACGCAAAGGGTTTTGCAGCAGTTTGGAGTAGCAGAACCAACATTGAGTGGAAAAAAATCACACACAACAAAGGGAAAAAAATTCTCAAGGGAAATGGAATTTCAGAAGTTCGATTTTCCAGACAGATTTACAATAGTTGAGTGCATATTTTTCTCAATCCAGAAGGGAGTGCGTATAGCAGATCCAACAGCCAAGCAGAGGGAAAGAGGGAGCCTCCAACTATGTCATCTAAAAGGCAAGGATGCCCTTCCTTCTAGATGAATATGGCCTGAAAGCTTATGTGGACAATGTGATAGCAATTCCCCAAGATGCAGATCAACTGAAGGAGTATAGGAAGGAAATGGCGAAGGCGGAGCGGATGATTTTGGATGGAGTTTGAAATCATATAGTCTCGCATATTTCTGGGAAGAATACTTCCAGGTAAATTGTAAATTTTTTGTAGAATTGGATGTGTTCTAGCCTTGATATTTCATGGAGAGGCTAGAATGCATGAGATCTCCAAAACCCAGAAATCGTTTTTGGAAATTCTACCTAGAAATGAATTAATTAGATTATTAGTCAATTTGTAAATATTTCCCAAGTCTAAACATAGGGAATATGACTAATTAATCAAAATTAATTAAGTTAAGGTGCGAATGTTCTAGAAACTGACACGGATCAACTTCAAGTTATTCCTAGCCATCGATTAAGATTTAATCTTGTCCGTTGAAGTCTCAACAAAGGATTATAAGAAGAAGTCGATGGGGCTTGGAGAAAATACATTGGCAATTCGATTTCATGAGTAGATTGACGTCCAAAGTAGTAGCAATCAGTTGTCGGAGAGAGAGCCAGTGAGATCGAAGCAGTGATTGAGGGGCAGGGACAATGAGTCGGAGGAAAGATTTTCCAGATCCAGGGAGGCAGCAACAAGTGAGTCGAATTATCCCAAAGAGGCAGTGCTGAAGGACTGCATAGTGCTTCAACCAAGTAGATGGATTTGGAGAGGAGAAAAAATCGTTCTCAAATCCAGAGGCTGAGAAGGAGTCCCAAAAGGCCAGAGAGATGATTTTCTCAGCTTCCAAAGGCAAAACGACTTTATCTAAGCCCAATCCAGAGTAAGTTGTCCAACCTGCTACATAGAGTGGCGTAGACGCTGGCGCAGATCTGCAGGAGGCTGAGTTTTGATAGGTTAAGTGTTGATTTGGGGTAGCATCAGATGTGCCCTAGCCACGAAATTTGGTGGAGAGGTTGGGGCACATGAGATCTCCAATACCTAGAAAGGGTTTGGGAAGATTCTAAACCAATCAGGAGATATTAAAAATAATTAATATTTTTAATGGAGTCCCTAAGTCTAAACTTAGGGAAAATAAAATATTAATGTGTATTAATATGAATTTGTGTTAAAATGGTCCAAAAAGACATGGATCAAGCCAGATCTAATCTTACCCGTTGATTAGGGACTTAATCTCGGATGTTGAGATGTCAACAAAAAAGGTATAAGAGGAGGTTTGAGGAGCACTTGGAGAATATATTGAGGGAGACCAGTCAGTTCAATTTCTGGAGCGAAGTTTGTTGAGAAATTGAACCAGTGGTCTGGAGAGGAGGCAGCAAGTACGGAACAGAGAGATAGGAGATCAACGCAAAAAAGGTAGACACAGAGCCAGAGGAAACCACACAGAGGCAATAAAGACTGCGCAGAGCCAAAAGGGCCTACGTCATCCACGCAAAGCCTGTAGGAGTGACGCAGAAGCCCAGAGAGGCTGCGCAGAGCCTCAGTAGGTTGATACAGAAGGTTTCAGGCATAGCAGAGGTCAGTAGGGCCTACATCGGGTTTAGGAAAGTGTTGGAAGTTTGTCTATTTGTGGGTAAGCCAGTTTCGCACCTTGTTGTACAAGAAAATTGTTGAATAATAAAATCCTCCCTTGCTGCACCGGTTTTCCCACATTGAGTTTTTTCGAGGACATTAGTCCAAAATAACTATCAATGTGTGCATATTTTTGTTTCTGTATTACGATGTGATATTTGCAGCAGTATTTATTTTAATGTCTGTTGAAGTAATTTCATGAATAACTTATGATGAAATAAGTAGGAAAAGTAAATCAGTTGCTGCAGTGATAGAATTTTCACAGAAAGTCCAACCAAATATTGCTTGTAGGAGAAGGGTAATTCCCTTCAGTATTTTTCTCAAATTTTCTTGTTTGGATAGCCAATTGGTCATCCATAGATGTACTCAGATTTCACTACTGCATAATAAATAAAACCCTCACTACTGCACCAGTTTTCCCAAGTTGTGTTTTTTTGGGGACATTTAACCCAAAAATAATTGTGTTAATTTATGTGTGTTATCATCTCTTCCAATGTTTATTTCTTCCACAGTTTTATTTGTGTAGGTTGCAGTGTGATTGATTCAGTACTTGTTGTAGCAAACAATAAATAAATTGTTGAAAATTAATTTAACAATTAGGAGAATTATTTCCAGTTGTTGCAATAGGATTTTGGTTGTGGAATTTTCCCATGGTATCAGAGCGTAGATGATCAGTCGGAGAGCTCACTGGTGAAGGAACAGGGAGTTTCACTGTTCAATGAGGGAAGCATATTGAAACCCTAAAGGCAACGCAATCACCTTGGCCAAGAGGTCGAATTTCTTGAGGAGATTTGCTTTTTCCGGGTGTGAGGCAGAAAAACTCGATCTCTCCATATTGAAGGATTCCAGAGGCAGAAGGAGCGTCCAATATTTTTCGCAGAGCAAATATCTAGCTGGATGCAGTAGTTTTGCAGCGGTTTGTTCCAGCAGAACTAGCGTTAGGTAGAAGAAGAGCAGCTAACGGAAAATTGTCTTCAAGGAACTTCTAGTCTCAAGAAGTTTGATTTCCCTTGTAAATCAACAGTCAATGTGTGCAGAGTTTTTTACTCAAGAAGGAAGTGTGAATAGCTGAGCAGCAGCTAGGCAGAAGAGAAGAGGAGATTTTCGACATTGTTTGAGATGGCCACTGTTGGACTTCGAGATCAGGATAGGTTGGATAGTGCTTCCAACTATGTCATCTGGAAGGCAAGAATGTCCTTCCTTCTGGCCTGAAGACATATATAGATGCAGTGGTAGCTATCCCCACAGATGTAGATCAGTTGAAGGAGTACAGAAAGGAGATGGCACGGGCAAAGAGGTTGATCCTTGATGGTGTTCAGGATCACATTGTTTCACGCATAGCCGGCAAAGGGACTACTAGAGAAATGTGGGAGACTCTCACCACGTTGTACCAAGGCACTTCTGTGCAGCGAAAGATGTACTTAGAGGAGAAGTTGAGATGCACCATGCTGCAGAAGGGGGAAAGCATAGACCCCTTCCTCACCAAGATTCACGAGATCCGGGACCAACTTGCAGCGATTGGGGCAACACCTCAACCCACAGAGCTAGTGCAATTGGCACTCAATAGTGTCTCAGAGGAGTGGCAAGTATTCGTCCAAAGTATCTTGGGCAGAGACACCTTGCCAACGTGGGATAGGATGTGGGCCGATTTACAGCAGGAATAGTTGAGACAAGCTCTAGTGAAGAGCTCCATTAGTGGCAGCAGCAAAGGATCGAAGCATGTGAACGAGGAGGAGAATGTGGTCCTCAAATCGAAGAGTCCCAGTCAGGGATAGGGGGAGGAACAAAAGAAGAAAAAGGACTTGTCAAAGGTCAAGTGCTTCAGATGTGGTGAGCTTGGTCACTATAGCACCCAGTGTCCTCTCAGGAAGAAGAACAAAGAGGAGAAGCGGGACCAACAGGCAACTTCGGCAGAGACTGATAGGTTGTCCTCTAGGCTGGAGGAAGACTTCACCATGTTTGTTGACATACCCCCAAAAGTCAAGTGGGGTGATTTTGTGTTGTAGCCCCAGAGTGCTACAGATGGGAAGGATTTGTGAGGAGGTCCACCTCTTTAATCAATACCTTGCAATGGGTGCCCATAGTATACAGTAGCAGGATGGATCAGTGGCAGTTGATGTAGCCAGTACCAAAGAGGTAGTTGCAGAGACTAGTAGCAGTCAGATGCTGAGGAGCACAGTGCAAAGTCAACAACAACGCATATTCTTCAATGACGGCGCAGATAATAGCAACAGTCAGAGCTCGGGATAATAGCATCTCTTCCAGCATTTATTTCTTTCGCAATTTATTCGTGTAGGTTGCAATGTGATTGATTCTGTATTTGTTGTAGCAAATAGTAAATAAATTGTTAAAAATTAATTTAACAATTAGGAGAATTATTTCCAGTTGCTGCAATAGGATTCTGATTGTGGAATTTTCACAGAAATGTGGGTAGCTCTCTACGCTATATTAGAGTTCTTCCAAGCAACGAAAGATGTTTCTCCAAGAGAAGTTGAGAACCATCAGGATGCAGAAGGATGAAGACATAGATCCCTTCCTCACTCAGATTCAGGAGGTCAGAGATCAACTAACAGTCGTTGGGGAGGTGCCCTAACCTACAAAGCTTGTACGATTAGGACTAAATAGTATCTCAGAGGACTAGCAAGTGTTTGTCCAAAGCAAATTGGGAAGAGACACCTTGCCTAGGTGGGACAGAATGTGGTTCGATCTGCAACAGGAGGAGTTGAAGCGAGCTCTAATAAAGAGCACCATCAGCAGTAGTAGCAGCAAGGTCGTGAAGAGTGAGAAGGAAGAGGAGAATGTGGCCCTTGCATCAAAGGATCCTAGTCAAGGGCAGGTAGAGTAGAAGAAAAAGGACTTGTCAAAGGTCAAGTGCTTCAAATGTGGTGAGTTCAATCACTATAGTACGCAGTGTCCTCTCAAAAAGGACAAACAAGAGAAGCAAGACCAGGAGGCAGCGTCAGCTGGGATAGACAAGTTGTCCTCTAGGTTGGAGGAAGACTTCGCTATGATGGCAGCCATACCTCCAAGAGCGAGGTGGGGAGACTTGGAGCTATAGTCTAGAACTGCAGAGATTGCTCATGATCAAGGTTGCTTGGAAGGTAGAACGAAAACGAGACAGGGAGCGACATTTTCAAAAGCTCCCAGTTTGGGAGCGAATCTCGAAGCGTTTTATATATATATATATATATATTATTTTTTATATTTTGATGCATATATGTCAACGAAAACATGTAGAATGATGAATTAGATATAAAAAACATACGTTTAACCATATAACAAAATTCATCTAGAAGTTATAATCTTCATCAACCACATCCACAAGTTAGTAACATACAACATATTGAGTCTCATGAATCATGATTCATCAATCTTAAAGTTTCAAGCTTCCAAAATTCAATATATAACATTTATCATCATTGATCACCAAAGTTGTACTTGTAAGCTAAGTGTAACCATTACAACAAATAATACCTAACATGAAATCAAATGTTATAAAATGAAATGAAATGAAACAACTTATAAATTTCACGAAGCATAATATTCATTATTCATTACCAATGAATTATAATTGCCAACTTCAAACTTCAAACTTAAATTGTCATATATTGTTTACAAAAAATATCATAATAAATATGAAAGAGTCAATAGTTATAAAAACTACTAGAAACTAGAAAAGACAAGTAAATCTATTATCTATTGCTAATGCTTGGGCCTCTTGCCACAGCGAGAAATTTCTAATTTTTTAGTCTTGTTGGAAAATCAAGATCTTTGGAAAATCAAGATAGAAAAAGCATAGCATGTCAAGTCATGATTTTGTTCGAGTGATGGTTACATTTTTAGTAGGGTCATGATCGAGGAGGTTGACAACCAATGTCACTAACATCAAGATACATAGAGGGATTGGTGCCCTTCATTAAATACGAATTCCATACCCTAATACATGACAAAATCCAATGGAAACATTACAATCCCCCCAATCTTGAAATCCTGAAAAACTGATAAGTCTATTGGATTTTGAATGAGATTTAAAATTCTACTTTCTCCATATGAAATCCAATGAGGTCGGAAGCACTCTCAAACATCCTGAGTCATTTCATGGAAATGTTAAAAATTTAAGTAAAATGATGAAAATGAAGATCAAGGAGAATGTCACTTTTACTTTAAGAATTTAACCAGTGTTCCACGGGGACTCGCCCCCCCCCCCCTAGGGGTCTAGTTTCCTCGCTCCCCCGCGCTCCGGGGACTTGGGGACGAGTAGGGGACGTTTCCCCACGCTCCCAAAATGGAGGAAACTCAGGGGGACGTGCCAGGGAAACGTTTCCCTTCCTTGAGGGGACGTTTCCCCACGCTCCCAAAAAAATGGCCTTGCTTATAGTTTATGATTTAATAGACCTAAAGTGG
This sequence comes from Pinus taeda, assembly GCA_000404065.3. Lineage (NCBI taxonomy): Eukaryota > Viridiplantae > Streptophyta > Pinopsida > Pinales > Pinaceae > Pinus > Pinus taeda. Next base: position 13,041 of record APFE031114803.1, on the reverse strand, counting down.
TACAAAGCTACTCATGTTTTGTATGGGGATAACGTCTTGTGCTGTCTTTTGGTTTCAACAAGCGTTATTTTAGAGGGTTAGTATCATGGAAATTTGCTGGACCATATAGCACGTACATGAATTTTCCCTTTTAAAACTTCTTCTTTTTTTCTCAAGTGATGGCTGGATTACAGTGGGGAGATAACTGGAGTGACAGGCAAAGAATATGAGGCATTCAGTTTGTGTTTTTAATTTGCATGACATTTGACATAAAAACTATGGAAGCAACACCTATGTCATGTGGGAAATAATTGGGTGGACTATAGACTAACATGCGTTTATTGCAAGCATGACAAAATACTATGGGCAGCAAGAAATCTCAGGAACTGTCGTTATATATGAATTTATACAGTTACAAAATTTACACAGCGCAGTTGCTCAGCTTGAATTCTCAGGTCTGAAAATTATTTTCACCCCTGAAATACACTGCTAGTTTGAAGTTTGAACTGCATGGCATTGCTCTAATAAGGTAGACAAATTATCCATGCCATCATTGGTCACCCAAGTTGGTTCACAGATGGTCATCCTGCAGTCAATGTCATTTGATAGTA
>APFE031114803.1:0-12431 GCA_000404065.3 Pinus taeda | reverse complement strand
ATTTATAAATTTTTAAGACCTTGACGCTCCCCCACGTTTCCTAAAAAATGGTAGGGAGCTTTTGCATAGGCCGCTCCCGCGCCCCCTCGTCCCGGAACCTTGGTGGAACATTGAATTTAACATTACCATGAATCGCGTATCAATACTAGGACCATTGGCTTGATAATTAGGCTACCCCACTAAAAAAATATTTATTTCTTTGAAAACAAATTGCATTTGGAATGTTACTACAAAACAAAAATTGCAAAAAAGGCAAGGGAGCGAAAATTTCGCTCTCGAAATTCACTCCCAAGCGGGAGCGATTTCGAGAACGCGCTCCCTGGTCGCTCCGCGATTCAGGAGTGGGTTCAAGGGGGGGGAGTCGCTCACCCGCAACCTTGGGCCAGATCCTTGAGGTGCCCTCATGGATTAATACCTTGCTATAGGGGTCCACAGTATTCATTAGTAGGATGGATCAATGTTAGAGATGCAGTCAGATTCCAAAGTGACAATTGCAAACTAGTAGCAGTCAGGTACTGAGGAGCGCAGTGCAGAGTTAGCAACAACACAAATTCCTTGGTGGACAGTGCAGTAGCTAGTAGCAGTCAGGACTCAAGAGACAAATGCATCATACTGAACATAGTTGATTCAGTGTTTAGGATGCTTCTTAGTTGTAATAGTTGCAAGTGCAACAACAACAAATAAGAGGTAGTTGCAGTGCAAATTCAAAGTTGGCAGCAGTACGGGATGTGCAGTGCAGTGTCAACAACATCATAGTTGCAGCAGTTTGGGTCAACTACAGTAAGTGGTAGATGAATCATAGTTAGCGTAGTGGTGGATGGGCAGTGACTAAGGAAACAATGCAATAACTAAGGGAACAACACAGTGACTGAGGGAACAACAAAGTGATTGAGGAAGTAGCATTGTGACTAAGGGAGAACCACTGTGACTGAGGGATCAACGCAGTCATTTCCAACAGAGTTTCCTGTCAGACATCAGCACCATGTTGCATGACAAAGGGTGGTACAGAGACAAGGTGTTGTGGGAGGGTGTGCAACATTAGAATGCAATCCTCGCTAAGAGGGAGTGTTAGTTTTTGTAGCATCGGATATGTTCTAGTCACAAAATTTTGTGGAGAGACTAGAATACATGAGATCTCCATAACCTATAAATCGTTTTTAGAAATTGTTGATTTGGGGTAGCATCGGATGTGCCCTAGCCACGAAATTTGGTGGAGAGGTTGGGGCACATGAGATCTCCAATACCCAGAAAGGGTTTGGGCCGTTTCTAAACAGATCGGGAGATATTAAAATAATTAATATTTTTAATGGAGTCCCTAAGTCTAAACTTAGGGAAAATAAAATATTAATGTGTATTAATATGAATCTGTGTTAGAGTGGTCCAAAAGACATGGATCAAGCCAAATCTAATCTTAGCCATTGATTAGGGACTTAATATCGGTCGTTGATATGTCAACAAGAAAAGTATAAGAGGAGGCTTAAGGGTCACTTGGAGAATACACCAGAGTGATCAATCATTCTATTCTCTAGAGTAGGGTTTGTTAAGATAGATAGAATTAGTGATCAGGAGAGCAGTTGAGGGGCATTGAGTACAGAGAAACAGAGAAGGCAAAGATTGTGCCGAGAGAGCAGCGCAGCAGCCAAGGAGAGAGACGCAGAGCCAACAAGGGCTCAGGCAGGGCCATGCAGAGGCAGCCAAGTGCTACGCAGAGCACCAGAGAGGCCAGCGTGTTTGATGCAGAGGCCTAGAAAGATGACGCAGGGCCTCCGGGGGCTGACGCAGGGCCAGCGTGAGACAGAGAGGGGTTGAAGCAGTCCAGAATGGGCAAACGCTAGGGTTGCAAAGCAGTTTTGTGTTGAGGAGCTACAAGAAGGATTTTCTGTGGTTTCAGCCAAGAGACTTCTTTCAAACTGTGAGGTATAGTTGCTAAGGAAATTCTCTGTTGGGTAGGCTAGTTTCGACAACCAAATTGTACTTTGATATTGCTTAATAAGAAAACCCTCAGATAGTTACATCGGTTTTCCCACATTGGGTTTTTCCGGGGACATTGGTCCAAAAATAATGGTGTCATGTGGTGTGTTTGTTCTTGTTTCTTTTAGTTGTTGATCTGTAATATGTTAAGCATGCACTGGTGTTTATTTTTAGTATTTACTTTGTAAATAACTTGTTAAAGAAAAATAACAAGTAGGTAGGAATAAATCAGAGAAAGTGCATGAAGGGTTTCTAAACTAAGTAAACTTAGAAACTTCAATAGGCCTCCCAAACCCAAAGGTATGGCTTTTCATTGGTTTAGTTGAGTAATTTTGTTTACTTATCATGGGCACTTTTGGGCATGGATTGGTGGAAGGATTCAGCAGAAAGAGTGGGCTAGGTTTGTACTCTTGTCTCCTACGCCCGATTCCGAGGTTAGCCTTGTATCCTAGTCCCGTGGGATCTCCTTTACTGGCCATTAGCTTTAGGTTTGGCAATACATGGAAAATCTCGATTTTTTTCATAGTCTCGCCTCTCGACACCATATACATCACTCCCTTCCACTCATTTTAACCCCATTCATCACTTTTCCCATCTGGGTCCACATAGGGTTAACCTCCCCCTCCCCTTGTCCACACTTCAGGTCGGGTTTGGAACAATCCCTGGAGGTTGATGTAGCTTAAAAGAAAAGAAAAGCATAATTTGGCACACTTACAACAGGAAGTGTACCACAAAATGCAAAACATGGTCGAGACATACAAATTTAACACGTGGGAACAAGCCAAACATGAGCTATACCCCTCACTCATGGCCATCACCCTGGTTCCTATTGAAGAAATTTCAACTCCCACCCCGGTTATCAGTTTTCCTTATCTCTCCATGCATTTAGCTTTAAATCAAAGCATGATAAAAATTCTAAAATTTGGAAATAATTTTTTTCTGAAAACACAAATTTAGAGATTTCACAACTGTTGAAATTGTAGAAATAAAACATAGCAAAATTACGACAGCCACACAGAAAATAACACTGTGGTTTTTGGTCAATGTGACTCTGGAAAAACCCCCTACAACTCTTGGGGAAAACCAATTTGAGAACTCTTCTTTATTTCTGAAAATGTTTTTACAAAGAAACTGAAATACATGGTAAAAATTCCAGCAACCACAAATTACAACTTATCTCGATTTTCGTGATTGAACTCCAACTCGAAAATCTTGCCAATCAGCAAACAGCGAAAACAGAAATTTTTACAACAATAAAACAACGTTAAATGTTGTACGGCCAGCCTCGAGAAATGTGCCCAGAACTTGTTGTCCCTCTTCCTCAATTTCTGTATCTTTCTCCTATTGTACAGTTTTTCCTTGGGATGCATGCCAATAAATGTTGCTGGCCAGATTTGCTGAAATGTCTTCTTGCTACTCTCCTTCACTTCCTCACTGCTCAGAAATTTTCTCCTTGCTCTTTCTTCCCTTTCTCTCAAATGCTCATGAAAGAATGAATTGATCTTTTCCTCTTCTCTTCTCATTTTATTCTCTAAATGACCTTTTGGGTTACCCTAAGATCTAAAGGCTGCGATTTATTTAGATCTAGGGATGAGAATAAATGTGCATTTAATTCTCACTTTCTTTTTTTTTACTCACCCACTTAGAAAAAGACCCACTTAGCCTTTTATTTCCATAGTCACTTTTTCACTTTCCAATTCTTCATTCACTTTAATAAAGTCACCTTTAAATTAGAATGTAACTTTACCACTTATAAAGTCACTTTTAAATTAGAATGTAACTTTACCACTTATAAAGTCACTTTTAAATTAAATAGACTTTACCACTTATAAAGTCACTTTAGGAGAAAAGTAAAAAATAAATTTGGACACTTTTCCCTAGGCCAAAGATCAAAGCCTTAAGAAACCACTTGATCTCTGGTAACCAAATTTTAGCACTCCCTCTTACCGAGGAAAGTGTTCCTCACCACTCCCATCTTGTCTCTGAAGTAGACATGCTTGCCCCGTGGTAAGGCTTTAGTGAAAATGTCTGTTACCTGCTCATTTGTGGAAATGTACTCAAGCTTGACAGCTCCCTTTTGGACATAATTTCTAATGAAGTGATAATTGATATCAATATGCTTTGACCTGTCGTGAAAAATTGGAGTCTCCATGAGTTTTATGCAACTCTGATTATCACAGTAAATTACTAAAGGTCTCAATGCCTAACCAAATAGACCAAACAACATCTTGCGAAGACATATGGCCTCACAACTAGCCAAACTAGTAGCGATATACTCTGCCTCAGCTGAACTCAATGCCACTGACTGTTGTTTCTGGCTGATCCATGACACAACTGTCGAACCCAACCCAAAACAACACCCGGAAGTACTCTTCCTATCTGAAGCACAACATGCCCAATTTGAATCCGTGTACCCTGCCAATGTCACTCCATCACCCTGTCTATAATTTAGACCAAAATCCACAGTCCCCTGCAAGTAACAAAGAACGTGCTTTGCAGCTAGCCAGTGCACTCTCCTGGGCTCACACATGAACTGACTCAGTGTTAATTGCAAAACATATATCTAGTCGAGTGTTGACCAAATACATCAAACAACCAATCAACTGTCTGTATAGAGTAGGATCCACCAACTCGGAATCAGAAGCGTGAAGCTTCTTCCAGTTAGTGATCATAGGTGTAGACATGGGTTTGCAGTCCTCCATGTGAAATCTGCTAAGAATATCCACAATGTACTTCCCTTGTCCCAAGAAGAAATGCCCCTCCTCCTGCCACACCTCCAATCCCAGAAAATAATGCATCAAGCCAATATCCTTCATCTCAAACTCTGAAGCAAGATCTCTCTTGCAGCCCTCAATGAGTCTCTCCACACTAGTGATGATCAAGTCATCAACATACAACACCAGAATGAGAGGCTCCTCACCCACCACAATGAAGTATATGTTCAGATCAGCCTCACTCTTTGTGAAACCTAACTGCTGCAAGTATGTACCAATCCTAGAGTACCAAGCTCTAGGAGCTTGCTTCAGGCCATAGAGTGCCTTTTTCAGTCTGCATACATGGGACTCCTTCCCATGCACCTCAAAGCCCTGTGGTTGCTCAATATAAACCTCCTCCTGAATGAAGCCATTGAGAAATGCGGTCTTCACAACCATCTAGTGGATCTTCCAACCCATCTCTGCTGCAATTGATATAACGGAGCGAGTAGATGTATAGCGAGCTATGGGAGTGAAGGTCTCCTCATAGTCAATTCCCTCTGCCTGTGAGAACCCTCTCGCCACAAATTGAGCCTTGAACTTTTCGATGTTGTTATCTGCAACATGCTTTATCTTGTAGAGCCATCTGGAAGTAACAACTAATTTACCTTCAGGCCTTGGCACTACCTCCCAAACATCGTTCTTCATAATAGAAGAATACTCCTCCATCATGGCCTCTCTCTAGACCTGCTGACTAGCTGTCTCCTCATAACTAGAAGGCTCGGAGTCAATAATGCTTGTTACCAATGCCATGTAACTACAGAACCGCTCAAGTGGTTTACTCTCTCTAACCTGTCTCGATGGCCCAACAACTGATGTAGCCTCGCACACGGTATCTTGAAGCCACTTGGGCTTCCTCTTCCCTGAGCATACTTCTGCCACCGGAGTGAAAGAATCCTCATCATCGTCACAAACCTGGACTCCTGAAGGCCTGCCAACTGACCTCATGCCTGAACCTATGCCTATAGATGCTGAAGTACCGTGCGAACTGTCCATTAGGGGACTACCCTGTGAACTACTCTGCGGACTGCCCTACATGCTACCCAAAGAACCACCCGCCTGACTTTGAGAGCCACTGCTCACTAATGGACCTGACACTGTAATCGACGTACCTCATGATCCCTCACCACTGGATCCCTGTGACTAACTCAGTTGCTCCTTTGGGTCTGGTGACTCTGGATACTCTAACTCCCATGACCTCTTGAAAGCTCTCTCCTCCTCGAACTTCACATCCCGTCTGACAACCACTTTCCTCTGTGCAGGAATATAAATCCAATAAGCTTTCAAGGTCTTGCTATAACCCACAAAGATGCCCTTGTCTGCAATGGGTTGTAGCTTGGTCCTGTTCTCCTTGAGGACATAGGAATATGTAAGGCACCCAAAGATATGAAAGTGCCCAACATCAAGCTTCTTCCCAAAAAAAGCCTCCTCTGGAGTCACATTCCCCAAGGCACGATGTGGATTCCTATTTTGCAAGTACACCGTAGTGCTACAGGCCTCTGCCCACAAAAATAAAGGTTACCCCTAATCATGAAACATGGCTTTGGCAACCCCTGCAATGGATCTGTTCTTCCTCTCTGCAACCCCATTCTGCTGGGGGTCGTAAGGAACTGTGAACTCCCTCCCAATGTCTGCCTCAGTACAAAAATCAATGAACTCACTAAGGGTATACTCCCCTCCATTGTCTGACCTGAGGACCTTGATCTTCCTACCTGTCTGAGTCTCCACAAGAGCTTTGAACTCTTGAAACTGCTTGAAGACCTCACTCTTGGTCTTCAAGAAATAAATCCAAGTCTTTTTGGATTGGTCATCAACGAATAAAACATAGTACTCATAGCCTCTCAAGGATGCATGAGACATCTGACCACTCACATCGGTATGAATCAAGTCAAGGATCCCGGTCACTCTGATGTCACTGCTGGGAAAAGGGGATTTGGCAAATAGCACATCCTCTGCATACATCAAGGTGATCAGAACTGAAATTTGGCACACCAGTGGTGATCTCTCGCAATGCATTCAAGGCCCCATGATACATGTGCCCCATCCTACGGTGCCGAATCTCACACAACTCTGAACTGCTAGATCTGTTGCTGGTCCTGTCTCGAGTGCTGCTACTCAATGCCATCAGGGGCTGGAATGAGAACTTGTACACCTTAGCATGGCGCACACCAATCTCTCTAGCTGAAGAAGCTAGAGTTCCCTAGGATATATAAGCACCTACCCTCTCCTGAACAAGACACCATACCCTCTATCCTCTAGTGCTGAGACGGATATCAGGTTCTTCATTCCAGGCACATATAGAACATCTGACACTTTCAAGGGAGCTTTGGGTCCCCTATCAAATGCCAATGTCCCCACACCAACTGTTCTAACAATGTTGTCATCACCAAGTACTATCTCCATATCAGTATCACCCTCTGAAAGCTCTGAGAAGTACTCTCTGACTCCTGTCATGTGGCAGGAAGCGCACTGCGAACATAACAAATGTTAGAAGATGCTCTGCTAGTAGCGTGGAATGCACACTCCCTCTGAACCTGTATGGCAGGTGATCTTGCCTCACAAGCCATGAACCCAAACTCCCGATCAAATCTCTTTGAGAAGCTCTCTATCTCTGCAGAAGCTACCATGGGTTTGTAATTCCCTTTCTTGTTCTTCTTCTCCGAACACACAATAGCATAGTGTCCCAACTTTTGACAATTCCAACATTTGACTTTGGAATAGTCCTTCTCCTTGTTCTGTTGCTTGCCTTTGCCTCCACTATTGGAAGCTTGCTTCTTTGCTCTACCCTTCTTGCCTCTTGCCAACAATGCCACATTGTCATCCTCCTCCACCTGTTTGGCTGCCCCAAGATGGTTCTTTCTGATCTCATTCAGAATGCAATCATCCCACAACCTCTCCCAATCGAAAAGGTTTTCCCGTGTAACAATGCCATGCACAAAATTCTCCCAAGTCTTGGGAAGACCATTCAAAGCAATCCTCACCAACTCAATGGGTGCAATGATCTCACCTACGGTTGCCAACTCATCTCTCACTGAAGTGATCTTTGTGAGGTATGTTGTAACACTGTCAGTATAAGCCATTTTAATGGCCTTCAGTTGGTGCAGTGATCTCACCTACGGCTGCCAACTCATCTCTCACTGAAGTGATCTTTGTGAGGTATGCTGTAACACTGTCAGTCTTAGCCTTTAGGACCATTTTTTTGTTTTCATTTGAGCTCTGGTAAAGACTGGTCAAGGTTGTCCACATCTCATGTGCATAAGTCTTTCCTCTCAAATGAGGAATGACATGGTCTTTGATTCCTTTCAGAATCAATCTTTTTTCCTTAGCATTCTTTTTGTTAAATTCTGCCAACTGTACAGGGTCAGCATGTACTACTACTAAGTTCTGTGTAGTATTTTACCATAATGCCCCAGACTTTTGCTTCCTCAAAAATGCTCTGGATTCTCTCCTTCCATGCACTGTAGTTGTTCTGCCCATCCAACCCGTCTTCAACTCTCAAAGCCAAAGACATGTTTCATTGTCCTACCAAATTGAAATTTTCAAATCTATGGTAAAGGTTTCTATTTTCTGTGTAAAAGTCAGTGTGCTGTAATTTTCATTTTGTTGTCCCAAACTACATTTTTCAACCAACCAAACTCTGATACCATGAAGAAATTTCAACCCCCACTCTGGTTATCAGTTTTCCTTATCACTCCATGCATTTAGTTTTAAATCCAAGCATGATAAAAATTCTAAAATCTGGAAATGATAATATTTTTCTAAACAGAAATTTATAGATTTCACAACTGCTGAAATTGCAGAAATAAAACACTGCAAAATTATGACAACCACACACAAAAAATAACACAGTGATTTTTGGTCAATGTGACCTTGGAAAAACCCCCTACAACTCTTAGGCAAAACCAGTTTGAGAGCTCTTCTTTATTTCTAAAAATGCTTTTACAGAGAAACTGAAATACACAGTGAAAATTCCAACGACCACAAATTACAACTTATCTCGATTTTCATGCTTGAACTCCACCTCGAAAATCATGCCAATCAGCAAACAGCCAAAACAACAATTTTTACAGCAATAAAACAGCATTAAATGTTGTACGGACAGCCTTGAAGAATGTGCCCAAAACTTGTTGTCCCTCTTCCTCATTTTATGTGCTTTTCTCCTGTTGTATGATTTTTCCTTGGGATTCGTGCCAATAAATGTTGCTGCCCATATTTGCTGAAATGTCTTCTTACTGCTCTCCTTCACTTCCTCACTGCCCAGAAATTTTCTCCTTGCTCTCTCTTCTCTTTCTCTCAAATGCTCATGAAAGAATGAATTGATCTTTTCCTCTTCTCTTCTTTTATTCTCTAAATGACCTTTTGGGTTACCTTAAGATCTAATCGCTGAGATTCATTTAGATCTAGGGATGAGAATAAATGTGCATTTAATTATCACTTTTTATTTTTTAACTCACCCACTTAGCCTTTTATTTCCATAGTCACTTTTTAATTCTTCATTCACTTTAATAAAGTCACCTTTAAATTAGAATGTAACTTTACCACCTATAAAGTCACTTTTAAATTACAATGTAATTTTACCACTTATAAAGTCACTTTTAAATTAGAATGTAACTTTACCACTTATAAAGTCACTTTTAGATTAATTTGACTTTACCACTTATAAAGTCACTTTAGGAGAAAAGTAAAAAATAAATTTGAACACTTTTCCCTAGGCCAAAGATCAAAACCTTAGGGAACCACTTGTCCTCTGGTACCCAAATTTTAACACCTATGGGCCCTAGACGTGCCCTCCTCAAACTAAGAAACCCATGATTGTCCTAACCCTTAGTGGGCAATGAGTTGCCCCACCTTAAAAGCGGGTATCTACTATTATATCCTACACTTCATGCTCTCATCCACTGGAGCCTCGAGCAGTTATAAAGAAAAATCAATCAAAGGCAAAAGGCATATGAAGAATGGTGGAAAAACAAAGGTTGGGGTAACTCATGTACCACAATTTGCCCCCTCCTACACTCATATACCCAAGTGTGGGCTTCCCTCATCATAGCTACCCTTGTACAATGGCATGTGGCCTGAAGCCTTCCCCTAATTCCCACTTTGTTCCAACAATATATCACATGCCACCTACCCATTGATGGATGTATCATGGACATGTCACTGCCTTTAAAGGCTAAAACCACCTAATATGTTCCTTGGTTAACCCCATTATTGACCTTGGAGACACTTGTATATGCCAAAGCCCACTATGGAAGGGCATGCCACCATGAAGTGCCCAATTGATTCCATGATTTGTAAGTTCTTTTACTTGATTACTCTAATGATTTGTTGTATTGGAGAGCAAAGGGATGCATTGGATCTTATGCAAGATTGCAGGTGGGTCTCCATTTGTGGTTTGGTCTCCCTAAACTGAGTCCAAGCCCTCCAGAGGGGCACATTGGCACTTGTAGGGTGAGCGTAGAGAGCCATGGACCTCCACCATAGTAAACAACATTTCATGGATCCCTACCACCATTCATCGATTGCTCATGTCTTACCTTTTGGATGATGATTTATTGGTAGATGTTCCAGGGTCCATATTATTGAAATATGCAACTAAGTTCGGTCTTCATAATGACATATGTAATCATGATTTTATGTAATGAGAAAAATAAACTCATTATTGTTGTTCTTGAGACATGGGTTTCATGCTCAAGAAAAATGTATTTTTCGAACAAGCTCCCATTGTCAGATTCTAGGGCTTGTCATTGAGTCTACAAGTCAAGAAAAATCATTGTCATGTATGAAAGACCCTTCTTGGGCATGTTACATATTGTAAAGAAAACTATTTGAGTCAAATAGAGTCGAAGGACCCTCCAAGACCAAGTCAAGATGCTAGTAACAAGTCGGTCTTCCAAACAGTGACAAGTTAGCCTAGAGATAGTGACAAGTTGGCCTATTTTGAAGTGACTAGAAGTCATAATAATAAAAAAAACCTTAGTTGCTGCACCAGTTTTCCCGCACTAGGTTTTTACGAAGACATTTATCCAAAAATAATTGTGTAGATGTGTTGTGTATTTCTTTCTTGTTCAGTTTCTTGTTTCCGTATTTTATTTAAATAGTGAAGGTTGAAGTGTATTTGTTTCAATGTTTACTATAGGAAACAATAAATAATTTGCTTCAATAATTAACAAATAGGAGAAATGTAATCAGTTGCTGCAGTAGGAATTTGGGCATCCAAATTTTCACATGGTATTAGTGTAGTGCAGGGGAAACAAGAAGAGCAGTGCCAGAGAACCCAACACTGAGCAGAGAAGGAGGTCGAATAGCTGCAGGAGGCAGCAGTTCGAATCCCTAGAGGGATTGTGCAGTTCAAGCCAAGAGGGCCAAATTTTCGAGGAAAGTCACACTCTGAGTGAGTCGACAGAGAGGAAGGGCTTCCAAATCGAAATCTTGTCATGCTAGAGGGAGCAATGCAGCAGCCTCAGTGTGAGGAAAGAGCTGGTGGGAGGCAATTTTTCTGCAGGCAGTTTGTTGGGTAGAAAATCGTCATAAGAGAGAGGAGAAGCACAGTGAGGGAACTTTTCCTCAGTAGACTTCCTGACAAGAAGTTCGTTTTCTTATTGCCTGAGCAGCAGCAATAAGAGACAAAGAGGAGCAGTGCAACATTTTCGTGGCAGAGATGGCAGCCAGTGGACTGAGAGATCATGGCAGGTTGGATGGGCCATCCAACTATGTGATCTAGAAGGCAAGGATGCCATGCCTTCTAGATGAGCATTTTCTCAAGGTCTATGTCGATAGCATGGTGGCTAAGCCCGTGGGTCCAGATCAACTAAAGAAGTACAAGGGAGAAATAGCGAAGCCCAAAAGGATGATCCTTGATGGAGTAAAGGATTATGTAGTCTCTCACATCGCTAGCAGAGGGACTGCTAAGGAAATGTGGGATGCCTTGGCAATGTTGTATCAAGGATCTTCCGAGCAGCGGAAGATCTACTTAAAGCAGAAACTGAGATCTACACAAGATGCAGAAGGGTGAGCGCATAGATCTGTTCCTCACGAAGCTTCAAGAGAACCGAGACGAGTTAGCAGTTGTGAGGTCTACACCTCAAGGTTCCGCGATGGTGGGACTAGCCCTAAATTTAGTCCCAAAAGAGTGGCATGTCTTTGTCTAGAGCATCCTGGGCAGGGAAGCTTTGCCAGACGGGGATAATATGTGGGCAGCTCTCAAGCAAGAAGAGTTGAGGAGAGATCTAGTCAAGTGTAAGCTTGACGGAGGCAGCAACAGTGGGTCAAAGCTCAAGGAGAAGGACAAGAAAGCAGCTCTTTCATCCAAGGGGCAGCAGGAGAGGCGGAAGAAGGACGTCTCGAAGATCAAATGCTTCAGGTGTGGTGAAATGGGTGGTGAAATGGGTGGTGAAATGGGCCACTACGCAACATAATGTCCTCTCAGGAAGAAGGACAAAGATGAGAAGCACGATACGAAGGCTACACCCGCGAACATCGAGGAGGAGGAGTTTGCCATGACAGCAGAGATACCTCCAGGAGGGAGGTGGGTTGATTTAGAGTTGTAGTTCGAAAGATCTACAAATGGGTACGATCCTTGAGGAACCCACCTCTCGGATCAATTCCTTGCTATGGGAGCTCAGATCAGAAGTAGCAGGATGGACCAATGTCATTTGGTGCATAGGAGTGTTGGAGCGACAGATGCAATGGTTAGAACACCAAGTCTGA
>APFE031114801.1:0-13969 GCA_000404065.3 Pinus taeda | reverse complement strand
GAAAAAACCACAGTTTGAAGGTAAAGTTAACCTTCCCTGACCATCGCACCTGTTACACAGTGAAACCAGTATGCAATGCACCTACTGCACTCGGGAAGTGTGATGCATACAGTCTACCTTGAAGGCAAGGTGCAATGGTACCAGTGCGAGAATTTAAACAAGTTTTCACTCACAGTTTGCAATTCAGTTCAGGGATTTAAGCCAAGTAAGTAATGTTCAGTATATGTAAAACACAGGGGTGATCTAAAGAGGTTACTAGAGCCACCACTTAGGGAATTAAACTGTTTGCAGATCGATTGTTTAATTCATAAACAAAACCTGGAGATAGACTGAAGCACATTGATCTACTTTACATTTGTATAACAAATGCAGTTCGAAGGCTAGCTAGCTTGGCTTGAGGCTCCATCTATAAGTTTATAAAAGAAACAAAGATAGGCTAACAAATAATCTAGTCGTTCCCCAGTGGAGTCGCCATTTTGTTACCGGGAATAGTGTCCACTTGGATGCTGCTATTCCCACTAAGATGGGTGGCTATCTTAGAAACAAACAAGTAAAGTCTACTTTCCTTTTCCTTTATGAAAATAGACAAGAGGGGAACCAAGAATACCAACCTTAGTCTTGCGCTTGATTTCCTCTCCTTCTTGATAGAGCTTCGCCGCTTCTTCTTCGTCTGCCCAGCTTTAGAGAGCACCTGTGGAATCATAGCAACATACTACTATCGAAGAACAAAGATCTATATTCATAAATAACACAGGACCAGATGTGTGTTAACCATATAAATGCATATATAAACAAGTACACAAGAATATGGACGAAAACTAGAATAGCTTTATTAAGATGAAAAGTAGCAAGAGGATTACAACCATATGTTTTGACCCAGCATCATCCTCCAGCTAGAAATCAATTCTTCACCTCAAGCAAGCTTAGATCACCTAACACTATGAATGTACACTAGGAAACCAACAACACTTCTCTATAAGATACAAAATTCCAGCCTCTGGATCTCTGTGATGAGGGATCCATATATAGATGATTATAGGGAGGTGAGTCATCTTCTGGGATCTTGATTAGTGTCCTCTCTCTGACAGTTCCTACTTCCACTTGGAGAATGATGATCTCTTACTCTTCCCTGGTTGAAAACAGAGAGGCAAGTGTCAAAGGGGAAGCTTCTGGAAGATTCCATGATCTTCCACCTCTCATTTTGTCCTTGCCATTTTTCCATTCCCAACCATCACACCCTACAGAGGAGAAATTTAGTATGCATCACACCTTGTACACTGGGAAGGTGATATGCATCGCACCCTCTGCACTGGGTTTTCAGTATGGTCCAGTTTTGACCATTTATGAGCAGTTTTAGTGGAGAACTTCTGGGAGATGATGTAATCAGCTGACCTTGTTCCTTTAGGCAGTGAAGCAACACTTTTAGGGACTTAGGAGCCCTCAGTTTATGGACATTTATGATTGGGGTTGCAGTGCCCAAAAATGTCTATAACAATGGGGATATAATGAAGATACACGGAGTCATTATTATCTTATTTTATGCTACTTTCATAATGGACAAAGCGATCTTGAAACCATAAAACAATGAGAAAATGAATAGTAACATTACCCCCATGGAGGAGAAAATAAATTATAATTGTTCGTGGCGATGTTGGCCATTAGAACTAGGCAGAGGAATATTTTCCTATGGATGATCGAATGAGGGAGTAGTTTGATCCTTTGATAGTTATGGATGTGTGGTAGGGACCATAGTTAGGGTCAAGAGATTCCTCTAGTTAGTTAAGGTAATTACAATGCTTGGACCAACCTCGTTTGGGGGATGAATGGGGTCTTATTAAGATGTGAATGTCAACTGATCCATATGGCATTGGTGATATGCATTGATCATGGGGCAAAGATGTGTTAAATGATTATCTTCACTGAATAATGTGTAAGGTCATGCCATTCACTAATTAGAAAAGGTAGTGACATAATAGGTGCTATGTGGTGCATCATCAACAGCTTGGGTTGGTGGAAGTGATGGCCCTATGGTCGATGCATGACATGGGGTGAATCCTGATGTCATAGGAGATTGAGACAATGATGTGTATAATGACTATGTTGGACACAAATAGTGAATGGGTGATTTGTCCTTAAATCCCTATTCTCTGATGAAGAAGCTCTATCAACTAATGGAGTGGGGAGTGGCGGGGGTGGTTCTGGGGCATGAACGAGATTATTTAGCTTGTGTAGAGTGGGGAATACATTCACAAGCTGGAATAATGTGTACCAAATAGAAAATATGGGACTCACCCATGGGGTAATGGTAGTGGGAGTATCATTCTTCTTATTTTCTTCCTTCCCCTTTTTTGATGTCATATGGTTTCTGATTGTGGTTTGGTGTTTCCATAGGAACTAAGTCCTCTAATTACGTGGCATAAGATAATTTCCCCATAGATAGGGCCTTTCATGGAAAACATAGTAGGAGGTTCCAAATACCAGACAGGAAAATTCAAAACCATGTTTGGTAAGGTTAGTGTAACCATCACTTGATATGAGGCAAGGCCCGGTGGTAGGTATAAGAAGGACTTTGAGTCAATAACATATGGTGTAGATATTATATCACTCATGGGAGTCATTTATAGTTCAGTTTTTCTGATGAGTTTGCCTAAGGTGATTCACTAGATGAGGTGGTTACTAGACATTGATGAGCTGAAGTAGAAGAAGTGAAAACAAGGGAGTCTCCATGGTATGTACCTAGGAGAATGAAATATCTAAATATTATGGGCTCGACTGAGTGAAAGAGGAGATTTATTTTTGTTCTGATCCCTAATTTGGTAACATACTATTAAGGGAGGGAGGGGCCCTCAACTCATAATGCATTAGTTTGTCAATGGTGATTATTTTTGCCTTATGTGGAAAGATAATCATGTATAACACTGAGGATGTTATGATCTTGATGATATAAATGTAAATTCATCTAAGAATATATTATAATCCAAGGGGAATGACAATACTTTTAGTTATCTTTCTAATTTCTCTAAAAGACAACCAAATTATTGCTCATTTAATTATCAATCTAGGATTTATATGGAAATTCCAACTGTCGCAATCCATATATGCAAGAATAATTATTCTCCTATGTGTTGTAGTATCAACAATTACTTTTGTGGAAGGAGTAGAAACAACTCACAAGCATTTGCAAGGTTCTACAAACTCTAGAGTCTAAACCACACTTGCAATAAATTCCACACTTTGTAAGAAATTAAAGAGCACACTTGCAAGAAAGTAAATTCACAATTGCAAAAAGTAAAGAACACACTCATGGGAAAGTAAATTAGCACTTGCAAAAAGTAAAACTAATCCTTTCCAATGATGATCAATGTATATACTCTGACCAACAAACATAATCATCATGTTGAGCTCATTTATTCAACAACATGAATGCATTGAAATCCGAAATATATGCATTAGAAATAAATAAATGAAATCTAGCATGAAAAATAAATTACACAACCTGGCATGAATAATTTAATTACATGGAAAAATTGAATGAATAAATTGGTGATAGAAATAAATAATTAGTTAAACTACACAACCATAAATCAAAGAAACTAACTAAATTACACAACACTTTTTTCTATTAAAGTGGACCTTACCTCCATAGAACATAGTGTTATTCTATATCAACACTGGTTACCTAGATAATACAAGCTAAATAAATTAATTGACCAAATAAAAGAAATCAATATGAAAAATAGAAAAATAAACTAAATCGCACACACTGCTAATACATGAACTACGATGATAAGAAAGCTTAATGAATTACTCCATTCATTAATTGGACATTACTCATAGTCACCCACTTACATAATGATGTCCTACTATATTTATACATGCATGGATAATTCATAGAAATAAATTGTTACAACAACAATGAACTAAACTCCTTGAACATACAATTTTTTCCAAACGACATGCTTTGGAGTTTTTGTTGATCAATACATATTTAGTTGTGATATGTGGCATTGCTAAAAAAATAAGAATGTAGATCTAGGGGCCAATTCGTTTATGTTAGAGTTGGGAGGTTTATAAAACACTTAACAACAAGTCATAGTTTTACGTGTTTAGAAAAAAAACCATATCTCCAAAATCATGTTCACTTTTAGAAACATTCCTTAAAAAACTCAAAATGGTTCATTTGGGACAAAACCCATATTTTGTAATTTCCATATTCATCTCCTTTTTTCCATAAATTTCATTGCAAGTTGACTTCATAGAAATGGTTGAAACATGTATATAGTTGCAACAACATAGTCGGAGTTGTATCAATGTGGATGGATTTGAGTTGCATCAATGTGGATGTAGTTGTAGCAACATGTAGCAACTTGAATTGTGGCAACAACCATATGTCTGACTTGCAACAATAGTGGAGGGTGAGTGTCAGGAATTGGTGATGAGTGAGTGTGAGTAATAATGGAAAGCAAGTGTCAGAAACTGGCGGTGAGCAAGTGTTAGCAACTGGTAGAAAGCAACCCAAAATATCCCCCGTGAAAACATTACAACCTACATAATAACATATCTAACACATTGCATTGCAAATTAACTCAAAGATAAATACAAATATGATCTCTTTGTAATGTTTAATCATAAATTCATGTAAAATACTAAGAAAAGGCAATGGAACACACTTTATGTCTAAATCCCACATATAGGCATTAGAACGGACTAATATGGGTTCATAGGAAAGTGAAAATGATTAAGAATATGGAAAAAATGATGTTAAATGATGCCAATTCTAAGGCCCATTGGGGGCATCAAGGAATTCAATGTTAATGTGAACTATTTTACTAAAAAAATTACTAGTATGTTATATAATATTCCTATGGATTTCAAAGGGAAACCATCATATGCCCTTAGGGTGATGGATGAGGTTACATGCTCCAGGGACTTTAGATCTTGCCATATTATTTTTTGACATGATGTAAGTGGGTGCATCTTTATTGACAATGCAAAAATGAATAGTGAGTTTGCATATGGTAATGGGAATCTAGAAATAAAATAATGATGGGAGTCATGATTTGGAATTATTGACCTCAAATGTGATCAAACCAGAATCAGAAGGTTTGACGGCTCCTAGCCTGAAGTGCAAGGCCTTTTGTTGCATTAGGAATGTTTGAAGTAATTCTAATGTTGACATTGCAACTAGTGATTAGTCTAAGTTATCAAATATACTATAATTGTATGTCACCTTAGCATTATGGGATGAACGTCTTGGCGGTCCTTTGGCATGTCTAATAATCATTATATGAGAATAGTGAAGTATCATATTCATTAACATAGAATAATGAAACATCCAACAAATGGAATGAAAAATAACAAACCACTAACCTCATAGTGCTTATTGTTCAACTAAAATCTTGAAGCCCTACCTCTTTACATAAAGGTTGTTCTTCTATCCTACATTGTAGAGGCCAATTGTTTATTGCAACTATTTTCCAAATATTTCAGTTGATTTTTATTTTTTTTTGTGATAGAAATGTAGGTTATGTTTCCTTGAGTTAATTTTGACAACTTTTTTGAATTCGATTCTAATTAAATTTTAAAAGAAATTGATATTATGTTTTATTTATATTTTTTTAAAGACTTATTTGATTTTTTTTAATAATATTGATCTGGATCTCTTTAGCTATCAGAATTAACCAAGACCTTTTATTTCTATGATTTTAATAGAATTTCATTTAAAAGAGCATAAAAGAACCACATGTGCATGCTTAAACAAGAGGTGACATAATGGCAATCAAAAAACCAAGAACACAACACATTGATAACGAAGTTCACCCAGTGTGGTTACATCTCTGAGCTTGGTGTCAAGAGTGTGGAGGTCGCTTCATTGAATTCTACAAATGATGATGATGCACATGGCATGTTCTTTGTCATAACAGGGAAAAATACCCACAACAAGAGTGGCGTGTCTCTCCACCATATGTTCTCCCTATAGGAACTCTCACTCAAAATGGGTCTTCCTTCACCATGACAAGCTAATAAACTCTCACAATAATGTGGCAACAAACATCCCTCAACAAGTTGTTACATGTGGATCTCAACGATAATACATCATCTCAGCAAAATAAAAGGACACATAACATAACTACATCATGTACCTCCACATTCAAAGATGGCCAAAAAATGAAAGGCTCAGCTACTAAAACTAACTGCACCACTGAATTTCTTGCGACAAGTAGTTTAAAGTTGACTGTCAACTCATCCAATTCTGACACCGTCAAATTATGGCCCTTCGGGAATCTTAAAGATTCCCTGAAGATTCCTCTCCACTAGTTGGCTAGAGATCTTCTACTCAAATTGCAAATATGATCTCGCCATCACGATCCTTGTGAAATTCTGAGAAGAATGAGTAGAAATTCGGCTACATTCCAACACTGGAAAAATTGATTCTCTAAGGGAATCTAAAGATTCCTTAAGGTTCTCTAAAGATTATGTGCTACAAGGCACCTAAAATTCTGCTGCTCAGATAGAAAATCTGAATTCACCATCACTCTCCCTACAAAAAGCTAATAAAAATGGCTATATACTTGATAGCATTTTGACAATGTGAAATTTTACCTCACAAGGAATCTTTTTAGCATCTTAAGATTCTCTGCAATGATTCTGTCTCAAAAAGTGTGTCGCCATAGTTCCGCCTTAGCATCCATGTCAGGGTTCTACACTGCAATTCATGGTTCCACTTGGATTGTGGTTCCGCCTTCCTTCTGCCACATGCTCAAGGTTATGCCACACGTTTCTTGGCACGCTCTCTCTATGGAATGACACGTCTAGGCATATAAGTAAAGTTGTGGTAGAGTTTGCTATGAAGCAACATTTCTGCATTGGTTATGAGTGGAGATGTCAAGGTGGGAATTTGGGGGTTCCAACACCGCCGACCCCCAACATGGGATATTGCTTTAACAACCAATTAAAATGGCGTGTTGACCATAACCGTTAATTGTTTAATATGGTGTGGTGATTTTTTAATATGGCAAACAATTAACATGTTTTAGTATGACATATCATGGTTTGTTAATGATTGTTGGAATGCTCTTGGAAAATGGTTATGTAATATTACGGGACCACTCATTGGGGACTGACCCCATCACATAAACTCTGGTGGCATGGGCCACGGGGTAGGGTTCCCGGTCAGCCAGACCCGGACCCCATATATGTATAATTTTTGCATTGTGGAGCATGGGTGACAGCCTGCCTCCCATATGTTTACACTGATATGCATTCTCTTTGTGGGTTTGGGTGAGCAAACACTGTTCACCCAACCAATCACAAAGATTTATTTTTGTTGTTATGAACAATCAAAATTTGACACCTTTCCCTTTGTCATCCTTTTCATTCCTCTCCAGCTCATTGTTAACTCAACAACCACAGCTTGCCATTAACTCAACAACTACATCCATTAACTCCCTGCTTCGAATGGTGTTCATACTCGATGTACCAAAAGGAATTGGGCAACAACCATAGGAGTTAGCTCTCCACCTCGAATGGTGGTCGTAATCGGTGCAACCGAGGAATCGGGAAACCTATTACTCTGATTTGATTAAATGGATTTACTGTGATTTCAACTTTCCATTTTGAATGCACAACATCTTATGTTTCATGAATAAATTTTTCATGTTCATGGGAATGTTTTCCGTGCATTTTACTCCAAGAAAGAGAAGTTGTGAGGAATTGTCTCTCTAATTGATCTTCCTCTTAACATAATCTTCCTCGCTACAAATGCATGTGGAGTTGACTATGCAATAAATTTTCGTAGAAATGATAGGGTATGCTTGAATTTGATGTTTGGACACGTTGATGTTGACGTGTACAACATGAGAGCTTATTGTTGCTGCAAGTTGCAGTGGAAAAATATGCATCACATTCTTCCAATATTCAAAATGTAGGATTTCATTGATGAAGATCCAATGTAGCTACTCTTGCTGATGAGCCAAAATTATTTTTCCTATATATTTCTCATTCCCTTGTCAATCCATAAGCATGCCAGAGACCAGGAGGGACGTCGCAAGATCTCCGAACATTGGCAAGAGTATGTTGGAGTGGATTAAGTGGAGGAAAAAATAGATATGACAAATATTGGGGGAAAATCATCTTCAATGTATTCATACTTCTCCTTGTCCCCAAAAGCCATGGGGTCATGCCAAAATAGCAGGGAGGGATTAACATCTAAAAACAATGAGAATCATTTTACAACTCAAAATTGTTCTTCTTATTCTTTTTCTGCATGCCCTTTTATAAGAAATGCAGATGTTGTAAAGGTAAAGCCACAACCGCTTAAAGTAAAAAATAGAGAAAGTGGTGGGAGGCACTACAAAAGGGTGAGGCAGTGACCATGGGGGAAATTCACAACAGAAATTAGAAATCCCAATAAGAAGGGGGCCAAAGTTTGGTTGGGTACTTTCCACACAGCCCAAGAGGCTCCTCTCGCATATGACTGCCCTGCCTATAGAATCCATGGAGGCAGGGCTATGGTTAAATTTCGCCTCGCCCTCACTTCCCATTGAGAAAATGACTCGGTCATAGCTCACATGGGGCACAACAAGAAGAAAGGAAGAGAGAAGTAGAGGTAGACTTATTACATTTTGTGTTGTAAAGTTTAGTATCATAAAAAAATAGAACAAATGTTTATAAACCTTTGATGTTCCAATGGTTTATGGTTAGAAAAATGGAATGGGGATTCCCTTTGGTTTTTACCTGCTTGTTTCTTCCTCAAAGCTAAATATACAGAAGATATAATTGCATTTTCATGTTGTTTTCAAAGCTAAATAAACATAAAATAAAATTTCTTTTCATGTTTTTTCAGCACATGTTTAAAAAAATAGACATGGTTTTCGAAATTATTAATTAACAAAATGAAACATCTATCCCATGCAATGGAAAATGAAATTGGTGAGGAGATGTTCATGTAAATTAATTTTTTGTTACTTGTGGTTCCATGACTAGTAATAATAGTGTTCCTAGTGATACCTATCAATCTTCTTATACTTTTCATTGTTGGACTAGATAGTTAGATTTTATAATATAATGGTTAATTTTGACTTACACAGGACAAATGGATTTTCATCAAAAAAATTAAACATAAGAAATGTTATCTGCTGTAAATTAGTTATGTTGTAACAATTTACTTAATTATGTGGAGAGTTTATGGATCTGAATAACGTTATGTTGCATGTAGTTAGTACTTATGATAATTTTCCTTTTACTACATTAGGGTAGGAAAGAGCATGCATAATTCTCTATATTTTTGGATAATTTGAGAATTTTCGATATTCATCATTCAATCTTTGACAACAAAATAGAACAAAATAAAATGACACATCTCCTTACCCATATTATATGTGTGTATACCATGATTTATGGGAAGGATTTTTTCAACTATTTCTAAATATTCTTATGAGAAGTTTCTGTGTCCTTTTGTGTATTCTTGTGTTATTTGTTCATGCTACATTAAAAATTGGTCATTGACTACAATTAAATATCTAAGAATAGAAGATGTGGGGTGGAAAAAACATGGCTTGACATTTTTTTTTCTTCATTGGTATAATTGTCAACCTTTCACTTATTTGGCTATTAAAGGGGCTTCGTTTTTTCCTCTTTGTATGAATAGTTGGTGTTTCCTGATAATGCTCTAAACTGCCATTAATTAATCATTCTAGCTTGGGATGCGTCATCTTTGTGGTGATAAATCTATTGAGGAGATGATAATGTGAATTGACATATGTTGTTAAGAACAGAAACTATACATGGTAGTGTGGTAATTCATAGTTTATTTTGTTTGGTTAAACATTATTAGTTTCTCATATAGTGTTGGAATGATGTTTAGAGACATGGTCAAGTTTTGGAGAGGTTGGTGCCTATGGAATCAACACCTTTAAGAAATTTATATATTGTTACTAAAGAGGTAAATCAAATCTATGCAAAAAAACGTTACAAATTCCTTAGTCTTCGAGCAATAAGCAGTACTTGGTGTGACCATGAGTTTTTATATATCTTCAGTCTGTGACCTTTTTAACATATTTGTTGCAGATTTCGTTTTTTTCTTCTTCGTTTGAGCTTTGAAGGCCCTTCATTTGGTGAGCCTATAATAAGAATACCTCTACCACCACAACACTTACATGAAGATGGTGCCTGTTTTCTTCCAAACTTGCAAGTTGTTAGGGACGTAGAAATGAGTTGGATGGGCATTGAGAAAGGAACGTCTATTGCAGCTGTATAGGTGAATCTACATCAAATATTAGTTAAGATTAGTAGCTAGCACTAAAAAATAAAGCCTAGAAATCACATGCAGCAAGTGCAATACTCTACTAGAAGAACTAAAAAAGAGGGATTGCAACTTGTGAGGCCTTATCGGTACTTGAAATATGTGGTGCAACACTCACCATTATATCAAAACATTCAAATTGTCCTCACGCCCACATATGTTGTAAACAAACTCGCCCCTTGATAACCCTACACTTTTATTATCTGTGCATATCTCTTCAACAAGGGTCGTGTTTGTATTCTACTGCAAATTACAAGACCTGCATATAAATTCTTCAACAAATGAAGATCCTCCTAATGCACACTAAAACTTGATAAACTTTTTAATAGCGTTGCACTATGATCCCAGTTTGATATAATCATTTTGCGTCTTTTTAGATTCACGACAAATTGAATACTTTTTTATTGCACTCTATTGCCATTGTACCTCACCCATTTAAAAAAAAAATGGGCTCGTATTTCTCATTTCAAACAACTCAAAGGTTGAATTTGATGGGTTTCCTCCCAAATTTATTAAAGCCACATAACTTTCCATTTCATTAAAGCAGGCATGGGATTGAATATTGCGCAATGTTTAACAAAACATTGCACAAATTGGCTCTAGCATATTTAAACTCTAACTACCCCAATAGGGTGCCTACTAAACCAATATGACAAATGGCAGTATCTTAGCTTCCTTCAATATACATACCGAACATTGAAGTACCATAAGGAGGGTATTGACCCAGTATAAATAAGTTATTTCTATTATACAATGTCATTTCATAATAATTTGAGAAACTTCTGTCTTCAGTTATTCTGCTCCAATATATAGAAAGGTTGAACCAAAAATAGTACACACACAAAAACAACTCGCCCTCCATTAAGGAGCTGTTGGTTTCCATTGGTCCTATGATGGACACATGCATTCCAAAGTTGGACTTGTGTGGTTTGAACCAGTGAGCTCTATATTGTTTCTTGGAATTATATTACAATTTTGTTTTGGCTACAAGCTAACATGGGAGAGGAGATACATTTGCTGCATAAATTTCATTGAGGGTTCGATTCATCCCATTGTGAATATGGAGTTACAAGAACAGAGTTTAGTGAAAACTATAGTGGCATTAAAAATTGGAGAATGCACTAATGGTTTCTCGTTGTCATGAGTGTTATCACTGTTGTGGTGGGCCAATCTGGTGGGCTTCTTTTGAGTTGCCTTTATTTCGATTAGGGTAGACACAACCGATGGCTCAAATTAGGGTGCACACAGCCAATGACTCCTTTCTCACTATAAAAACTCAAATTTTGATTGTATTTCATTGTCCATATATTTGGCTTGATTATTGCCTTCCACATTCCCCCACTCCTCTTATTGGTGTTCCATTGCACCTTTGGGTGCAATTGCTAATTTAATATATTTGATGTATGGTCGTTAGGGGTGTCGTGGTTGGTGGACCACCACCCCATTTTGTTTTTTATAAAAACATGCCCCTTTTTAAATTTTGCCGAAAATAGAGATATTAGAAAAATTAATCATCCCACAAATTTGCTCGTCTGGTGACTGGATTCTGGGCATCGAATCTGGCTATTTTGTTGCCTCTTTAAGCCTGTCACTTGTCTACTTTGACCTTAACTTTGATCAGCTCTATCTCCCACATACGAACTCAGATTGGAGTGTCCTTCACAACATTGGAATCAGGGCGACGAGCACTTCGATCTGATCCTAGTTCGAGAGTAATGTGAGCACTTTGAATTTTGAGCTATTATAAGCTCTCTTTGACTTGAGTATACCTAAATCATATATTTAATTAATGTAACTGATTTACTAAAATTGTTAAATCAATATTATTTTAAAATTTAAATCCATCATAATTTTTAATATTAATTTAAAATGCCATAATTTCTATTAATTTTTAATAATTAATTTAAATCTATTTAATTCTTCAATGTTCAAATAATAAAAAGATTATTAATTCAAATATTTATTATAATTATTTTTAAAATATTATAAAAAAAACTAAAAAACAACATATAAACATACAAAATTGATTTAAAAGTCTTTCACCAAATAAATCGTTTAAAGGTGTGGACTTAAGTCTTAAAGACCTAAATCAAGAGACTACGTTTTCTTAAGTGTGGTTAAAACAACGATTTCTTCTGTTAGAAAAAAATTATTTCTTACAAATAATTTATGTCCTAGTGACAACCAAGGCATGTTCTTTACGACATTATTGCTGAGAGTATTACATATAAATATCCATCGGAAAATATAAACTAATGAAATTTATTCGAATATTTTGGGAAAATCGCTTTAAACTATTGATACTCAAAGAAAGTATTGTACCAGATCTGTATTGATGTTGGAGAAGGCGTGTTTACCAAAACTCTGACATATAAAGCCTTAGAATAACACAGTTTTTCAAACTACAAGCGACTGCGCTCAACTAATCTCTTAACGTTTTCTTTTAGACAGGATTAATAATCACAATGACAACCAAATATATTATGGATACTCAACCAAATTCTTTAATCAATAAATAAAATAATGTTGTATATCTTATTCTTTAAATCTTTTCTGCGTTGATGCAGGAGACCATGTAGACAAAGAGAGTCTTAAAATAAAATAAAAGAATCTTTAGAATGACACAGTTTTTAATCTTCGAATTATTATATAGATATTATTAAACTATGTGATTGCTTTCAACTCATCTCTCCGGATTTTCTTTTATCAAGCATTGCTAAAACCTACAAAGTCCACATGCAAAGTTTGACGGTAACACAATTTTTAATCTATAAATTATTATTATATGGATATTCTTTATTACATAGCCAAAATTTGTGCTAGCCCCAAAAGGATGTCAAGCACTAATCGAGTGTGGTTGTTGCGGCCTTAGTCAAGGGACCCACCACAGAACATGAAGGCCGAGAAGAGCAGAACAAAGCATTGAAGATGAGCATTGGATGTGGAGAACAAATGCGGACTGTAGATGAAGCTATGTTGAAGAGTCATCTTGATGGATGAGGATCCATCAAGATTACGTCCAGTTGTTGTTGCATGGACCGCGAGACCTGTGTGTATAGATATCACATAGAGCCGTTGCATCGACCGTGTAGAGTTTAGCAACGTGGACAAATGATAATGGGAATCTTTTTGGATGACTTTTACTTAGAAATAATGGAGAAAGTTGTTGTATAGATTATTGTATTTTTTAAATTATTATTTTATTTAGAATTTAGTTGATATTATTAAGAAAGTGTATGATTTCCTTAACTAAATGTACTTTTATAAATTTGTATCGTTTGTTTGCTTTTTATCATTAATGAGACATTTTAGGGACTCCTACAGCTGTGGCAAGCTCAGGGGCTCTTCACTCGAGGTATGCAGAATTACATTCAATTGGTTTTGTCTTTTTAATTTTATTTTGGTATCAGAGTTGTGAGTTGTGAAGCTGCTCGTGGGCTTACGAGAAAGGTATGATTGTTTGATCTTTGCCTGTGGTTGGCGAATGAGATAAGTTTGTTGTGGTGTTGTTTCGATGGAGCCCCATAGATCTCAATGAAGGTTAAAGGCAGGGCAACCCTAATGTAGAAGGAAGCCTTGAGAATGTTGATTCCTTCTCATAGTCCGTGAAAATGTCCTTGATTGATTACCGTTGTTTTGATTCTTGTCAGATCAGATCACTTGGAG
>APFE031114794.1:52006-66035 GCA_000404065.3 Pinus taeda | reverse complement strand
TTTTTGTTTAATGAATAGAAATCATTTTATGGTGGTGGAATACTCTGTGCTCTGTAATTATTTTTAAAAGACTTCTCTATGTAAAAGATCCTGGAGCAGGAGAACAGAGCATTGCCTCTGTGTTTTATTTTTGTGGTTTTGGTATTTTCCATTGCAAACAAAAAAAATACCCAACATTATCGAAGACCGGGTAAAAAGTCTACTCCAATTGATAGACGTTATTTTATGTTTTCATTCATATTTTTTTCAAGACTTAATAAACAATTTTTTTTTTAATCATAAATTTAATGGTGTAATTTGCAAATTTTAATTATTTCAAGAGCTTTGAATATGTTTATATATTTAAAAATTCATTTTAAACCCCTATCTCTCTATATATATATATATATAATCTCTCTCAAAATTATATCACTAAATTTTAATTAAATAAAAATACAACATCTTTTAATTAGACTTCACCTTCGTAACATAATCAACATAATCGCGTAGTTAATAAAAGCCTCACTGCAATGTCCAATAGTAATAGTACTTGGCCCAATTTCTCAAGGCTCTAATTAAAACTCTTAATTATACTCTCCAATTAGTTGGGTTTTCACAAGTAACATTCTCAAGTTTTGTTCTTGGTGCCAATAGAACATTGACATGGTTCATCAACTTATCTAAGTTTAGATTTAGTAAGCTATAAGACTTCTATAAATGTATATTATGATGCATAATACTTAAAGAGATACCAACAAGGATTATAAGGGCTTGCATGTAGGTGAAATTTCTTGTATTTAATGTATGTATGCTTCTCTTACCATAGTTTTACCTAAATGATAAATCTCTATGTTATTTATAGATGCCATACCACATCTACAGCTTGGAAAAGTAATTGGAAAAGTAATTGCTCTAAAACAATGTGCTTAGTAAAGTGTTCTAATAATACTTGATGTGTTATTTATTAGTATATTGAAATATATAGGGAAAAATATCAAATATTGCCTAAATTTACTATATAAAAGATGTATTGCAACCACAATACATGATAGAAGAACTTAGGGAGCACTAAAATCTATACCTTTATTATTGTAAGTAATGTTCACTTGCCTCTACAAGGACACAACCTCTAATGAATAGAAATCCAATTACAAATAACTTCATCAGAGATCTTTTACATTGCTTCTATATATTTATATATTAGTTACTATTTCCTTAGAACATTCTAGTAGGTAGATGCTTCTAGTAAGCCTTCTTAAATATATTCCTTTCACAGTACTACACTGGCCTTGTTTCTTAGAGATGGCATCTATACATAGCAATAGTTAAGTGTATATCTATCTACTAAGGAGGTTAAAGAGCTTAGGGCCCTAACAAGATCGAAACCATAATACTTCACTTAACGCATATTAAATGCTTGTTTAATATAGAGATGAATATTGCATTAAACCCCATTTTCTAAACTACGACATTTGATAGTGCATCATCACAACCTAGCATTAAAACAATCATGTCCTTTGTGATCAATTATTGCATCTAGTTTGTGGATCTCGTGTGCATGATGAGTGGTCCTCCTCTTTTCTATTCATGATTGGTATCTCCTAAAAACAATGGGTGCATGTTAAGCTTTGGTCATCCCAATATTCGATAGTGCTTATGGGCATCTTGAAAGAATATAAGAAATCCAAAATATATAAAAGTTGACTAAATATTCGACACAAATTATGTGAAACCAAAATCCTTTGGACAAGAATTTAACTCTCAAAAGCTTTCAATGAAAGGGAAAAATTGTTATAAGAATTTTTTATAAGATTCAAAAAATCACATTTTCCTTTAGTATCTAATCCAAAAGTGGATGTGATTTGATCCACTGGCTCATTCTAATCATAAGTACAACTGGTCATTATGCACTTAAACATGCTATCTACAAATTTTAATTCTTATAGATAGAAATAATAAGATGGCCTCGGAAGAGTGATTGAGTGAAAATCTTTATTGTGCAATCTACAAGATTTCAAGTTGTCAAGCATTCTAAAAATCAAAGTTTGGGTGCTACTCCTCAACTCTAATACAATGGTTAAAATGAACTTCAAGATCAATCTTACAAAGTTAGTGGTGGAGCTTGCTTTTGCTCCAAATGTTTGTTACATAATGCCTTCCATTACAATTGCAAACAACCATATTTAGTCACATCCAAAACAAAAAGCAAATGAATTTGACACCAAGGATTTGATATCTTTTGTTGGAAATAATATTCCACAATAATTATACTAAAAATTATATCCAACATATATGAAGCAAGGAACACCAAAAGCTTTCATTCATCAAACCCGTGAAAGGAAAAATTCATTCAATAAAACCATTGCATGTGTCAATTATAATATAATTATTTCCTCTATAAAATTTTGGGTGCCTATAGCAGTATCAAAACAATATGTATAGAACTAGCATTTGCACTAAATGTTGCAAAGGAAACGCCGTAAGGCATAAATTGAGAAACAATATGGAGAGGTGTAGCATAAATGAAATTCTAACGTTGTATAAACTAAAGTTGATTTAGGGTGTATAAGACTATATTTTTTATTAATTATTGAATTACTATTGCATATAAATCTCATAAAATTCAATGTCCGAATAGCCAAACGAGCCCTGGAAGAAGCAAATTTGAAGAAGTCGAAGGAAGGGGCAGAGTACTGGATGAATCTAACTTGTATAAACTAAAAGTTGATTTAGGGTGTCTAAGACTATATTTTTTATTAATTATTTAATTACTATTGCATATAAATCTCATAAAATTCAACGTCAGAATAGCCAAACTAGTGTGAGCCCTAGAAGCAGATTTGAAGAAGTCAAAGGAAGAAGAAGTCAAAGGAAGGGGCAGAGTACTGGAAGAAACATCGTATAAACTAAAGTTGATTTAGGGTGTCTAAGACTATATTTTTTATTAATTATTGAATTACTATTGCATATAAATATCATAAAATTCAACGTCTGAATAGTCAAACGAGCCCTAGAAGTGAATTTGAATAAGTCGAAGGAAGAGGGAGAGTATTGGAAGAATCTTGTTGCAGTAACAACATCTCACAAAGGAGAAATATTATGGCTCAATGTCAGGCTAGAGTCTCATTCAACATATTGGAAATAAGTGTAGAAGACTTGCAAGCATTATTAAATTAATTATAATTATTCCCTCTATTAAAATTTTGGTGCCTATAGCAATATCAAAACAATATGTATAGAATTATAAGACCATAATCATATCACAACAATATGCTCATAATAAAATATTTAGTTTAACTATATTATATAACTATTTCCAATGACATCTCCATAATATACATAAATTTATTATATAACTTTATGTATATACTATAACATAATTTATTATAATGCTTTTATTATATATTACTAATAAAATTCAATTCTTAGGAATATAGACCTAAATAAATAACTACTTTTTTATAAATAGAATTCTTAAATATAAATCATAATACTTTTTATTTTAAAATTAAATTTAAAATAAAACTATTTTTAAATCTTAAATAAAAACGACACATACCTATATTCAAATGTATATATGATAACTACAAAATCTCAAATCTCAATGATCTATACATAAAACAGACTCAAAACAAAGTCCTTGTATAACAATAGTGTTTGAAGCTTAGTACAGTGTGTGATGGTACTCCAATTCCATAATTTAGCTTCTCATTGTTCTTAACTGATATCGGTTTCTTGGTCACGTCTAAAATCTTCTCTTTCTAAAAGCCGGTTTGTTAGTGCCTCCGTTTTTCTTTTCAACAAAGACTTTGACAACGAGTCACTGAAGAGCTGCAAAAATAAAGATGTTCATATAGTAATATTTGGAAATGGAATTAAAAGTATAAGATAAATTTAAAAGGGTGTAAACTAGTATTTGTACCAGATGTTGAAAAGGAAACATCATAAGGTATAAATTGAGGAACAATCACGAAATAAGATGTAGAGATGGTTAACGTTTTTTGTGTTTCCTCATACAGTTGACGATGTCAATTTTTTTGATATGATGAATCTATTGCTAATAAAGCAAACATTAAAGACCAAATGAGATACATGAAGCTAGAGATTTCATATGCAAACATCAGAGCTCAAGAAATACATCAATTAACTAGAGAATATCAACTATTTTTCCATAAACACGCTCAAGAGATGAATCAATTAACTAGAAGATATCAACTATTTTTCCAAAAACACACCGAAACTTACAATAGTAAAAGGTCAGAATAATTAGACACCACCATTTAATAATTAAGACTTAGAATAATTAGACAAACACCATTTCATTTCAAGTCAACTCCAGGATATTAAGTTTTTATTTCAATACAAACACTAAGGTCCGCATAAGTGAAAAAAAAAACATAAATTAAAACATCAATTTATACAGAGGCTTATGAAAAATGTAAGTAAGCTAAACGCCATTATGCATTAAATCTGTGATATTGTGTAGAGAATCTGGATTCCGTCACATTACATATATGCAACAATGAAGGAAAATATGATTATTTTTATACCTAGTCATTAAGAATCTAGATAGAGAGACTAGCTTAGTTTCTATATACAAAGGAAACAAGCTATGGGTGGCTCCACAATGCACAAGAAAATATAAAATGGAGTGACCCTCTAATATCTCGTAGATTAAAAATTAACCTACATGATGGTATATATAACATAACCAGCTGAGCTGATGCCTTTGCATATGAGTTAGTACTACGTGGAAGGAAGATAAAAGATGAAAATTACTTAAACTTCGAAAAGCACAGTGAATTCTGAGCAGAGGTCTCTAAGCAGATAAAACCAGGTGGAATGGAAAATTTGAACCCAATCTTGAAAGGAAGACGAAGCCACAAACAAGGAACTTCAACTTACCAAGGTAATCTCTGTCCATGAACCCTTAGCCATGATCAACCCCCACAATCTCTTGCTTGATGTATTATTCAACAAAGAAAAAGGTCGTCTTGAGCTTATATTAATATAGACAATAAGTTGGAAACCATATAAAATTTAGAAGAAATAATTTGTTTTTTCATATGTTTTCGCTAATAAACTGTTTTCACCTAAGCCATTCCAAAAGCTAAAAAAATTTAAGATATACAACTACTCTTTTACAACTTCTTCTCATCTAGTACATTAAGAAATAATAACTCCACTTATTCATTAATAAAATGGATATCCTTTTTAGATTGAAAATAGGACTAAGAGGACTAATATCTATAAATAAAATGATCAAAATTGTTAAAAAAATAAGTTTTGATTCATGAACTTTGATTCATGTTAATATGTTCTGTGTTGGTTATGTTTTCATGTTCTCTGTGATCAACAAATTTCTGATTAAAGTGGCTCTATGCTTATGCAAACAACAGTAGTTGGAAACTTAGTATCTATAGATCGTAATCAACATATTTCAAAGTTCAGACTACATTTCATGAAGTAGGTGTTGGTTGTGGGGAAGGATTTTGGAGCAGTTGTAGCATATTATTTAGATCTGTGTCATCGAGATTGAGTGAAAGGAATTGTAATGTTGGGTATACCTTACTTGAAACCCAAAGCACTATATAAATGGTACTCAGCTCCTAAAGGCATCTATTTTAAACATTGGCAAGTATGTTTTCTCCCCTCTCTGTGCTTAAAATATGCATTGAACAAGGAAACTTGTATTATAATATAGGTTCTTCTTTAAATAATGATATTAGCCCTCATGGAATTTTCTAAATGTCTCCTTTGGATTCATTATTATAGGAACTCGAGAGAGTCTTGGTAGATCTTCGGTGTTTTGATGTAAAAACAGTGATAAGGAATATATATACTCTTTTCTTTGGTAGTGAACTGCCTGTGGCAGAAGATGGTAAGGAGGTAATGGATCTCTATGATCCTTCCAAACCATTGCCACCATGGTTCATTGAGGATGAACTTCAAATGTATTCAAGCCTATATGAGAAATCTAGTTTTGTGTTCCCTATGCAAGTCCCATACCTTTGCAGCGAAAGGTAAACCTTGGTTTTCTCTTTGATTTCATTTCAATATAAATCACCATAAACTTACAGATACTCAAGTTTGATCTTCATTTTGAACATTTAATTATAGGGATCCCCGGAGGTTGATCCTTTTCAATGAACACACTATTCAAGCTCCTTCCCTTGTGATAATGGGTGCCAAGGATTATTTTTTAAAATTTATAGGAGTGGAGTATTATGTCAACAATGAGATTCTAAAGTCTTTTGTGCCCAATCTAGAGATCATTTTTATTGCAGAAGGAAGCCATTTTGTCAAGGAACAATTTCCAGAGGAAGTGAATAAGCTTCTCCTTGACTTTCTAAATCAGCACCTATGAGTGGATATCAATCAAAGCAGAAGATGTAAGGCACAAAGTATTAATATTAGAACATTGATATTAGAACCATGGTTTTCCCTTTGCTTTAATTTCATTATAAATCACCATAAACTTACACGTGCCCAAGTTTGATCTTTGTTTTTAACATTTAATTTACAGGGATCCTGGAGATTGACCCTTTTCAATGAATGCACTATTCAAGATCCTTCCCTTGTGATCATGGGTACTAAGGATTATTTTCTAAAATTTTCGAGAGTGGAGTATTATGTCAGCTGTGAGATGCTAAAGTCTATTGTGCCCAATCTAGAGATCATTTTTTTCCAGAAGGAAGCCGTTCTGGAATCATGTGCAACAGTGTTGCTTGGAGGGCCTTGAGGACTATCAATCTGAGTTGTGACAAGAACCCATGGATCCAAACCATTGATTAGTTCCTTGTTAATGTTCCTAGAGTTTCAACAATCCAGTAACGTTTTTCATTTATGAGCTAAATTTCAAAACCTCTTAGATCTTTCTATCATGTACTCTGTTACCTTAGAGATATTGTACTAGAAATTAATGATGTTGAACAAGAAATGATGACTTCTGTGATTTATCTTTGTTTAGCTATCTATTGAAGGAAACCATCTTCTAGAAGTTGCTTTGGAGGGGTTTTATGGAGACTCCAAGAAAGATATCAATCTAGGTTTCTCTATAGGGATAAATTTCATCTCTAATAACCAAATTTCGGCACTTGATTTTGTAACTATTCATTATTGTCCTGACATTTGGTAATTCTCTATCTATTTACTCATATATATATGCATTCAATTGGATGATGTAGAGTTTTCACTGATTTATTGAACTATGATTTCAACAATAAAGCCTTGTTGGATCAAATGCGGAGACCCAGATTTCATTTGTGAAGAGTTGGATAGAGAACTATCTAGAAGATGGAAGCAGAATATTGAAGAAACCAGTTCTATTTTTAGAGTTTGGGAAATCCTCTAAATACCCAGGATTTCGCATCAACTAGAGAGACAATTTATTTGATATGGTTTATAAACAAATATATGCTTCTACTAGTAGGGGAAGAGCAGGTGGAGGAGCCATGTTTTGGAAGCTTATGGTAGAAGGAATGAGCTCATATGGAGATGGGTATGATATTGTCTTGTCTGAGAGTCCTTTGACAACATCTATCATTTCTGCTCAGTCTCATAAATTGGATAAGCTTGCTTGTTTGTTTGCAAGGTTGTATGAGTATGAAAAGAGTAGGCATGTCAATGCACATCACAGGGAAAGATGGCATAATAGATCCATCAGAGGCCGAGATTGATAGTCTAATTTATGTATATATTTGTTTAGTAATTAATGGTGTGTTAGTTGTTGCTAGTGAAATCTATATCGATTAGGTACTAGTGAAATCTCGAGTGGATTGATGTTGATGACAGCCAAACCTCTTAACTAAGAGGATAAGGAACTTGATGCCTCTAACAGAGAAGATGGGATCTCAATAAACATAGATTTCTCGTTCTATAGGTGCTCTTGGCTCAATTTGAAGAAAGAAAGCAAGGGAAAATTCATGTATACATGTAATTTCACTCTAATGAGATGGCAGAAGCCATCTAAGAGTATAATGTCTATAATTGTTTAAACCAATGCTTATTTGATTGTGCCCACCCCCAGATGCACATAATTTAGAGGGGAGTTATCTAGGATTACAATTAGCAGCACTATTAATTAAAATAGATTTCTTTTATTTAGAAGGAATAATTTATTTTTTCATATCTTTTCGCCAATAAATTGTTTTCACCTGAGCCATTTCAAAAGTTCAAAAAAATTAAGATATAAAACTACTCTTTTACAACTTCTTCTCATCTAGTACATTAAGAAAGAATAACTCCACTTATTCATTAATAAAATGGATATCCTTTTTAGATTGAAAATAGGACTAATAGGACTAATATCTATATATAAAATGATCAAAATTGTTAAAAAGATAAGTTTTGATTCTTGAACTTTGATTGGTATTAATATGTTCCATGTTGGTTATGTTTTCATGTTCTTTGTGCTCAACAAATTCCTGATTAAGGTGGCTCTATGCTTATGAAAAAAAATAGTTGGAATCTTAGTATCTATATATCATAACCAACATATTTCAAAGTTCAAACTACATTTCATGACGCGGGTGTGGGTTGTGGGGAAGGATTTTGGAGCAGTTGTTGCATATTATTTAGATCTATGTCATCTAGATCGAGTGAAAGGAATTGTAACGTTGGGTATACCTTACTTGAAACCCAGAGGACTGGATAAATTGGACTCAGCTCCTAAAGGCATCTATTTTAGACATTGGTAGGTAAATTTTCTCCCCTCTCTATGCTTAAAAGATGCAACGAACAAGGAAACTTGTATCATAGTCCAAGTTCTTCTTTAAATAATGATAGCAACCCTCATGGAATTCTTTGAATGTCTCCTTTGGATTCATTATTATAGGAACCCAGGAGAGGCTTGGCAAATCTTGGGCGTTTTGATGTAAAAACAACGGTAAAGAATATATATACTCTTTTCTCTAGTAGTGAAGTGCCGATGGTAGAAGATGCTAAGGAGGTAATGGATCTCTATGATTCTTTTAAACCATTGCCACCATGGTTCACTGAGGATGATCTTTAGAGGTATTCAAGGCTATATGAGAAATCAGGTTTTGTGTTCCTTATGCAAGTCCCATACCTTTGTAGCAAAAGGTAATCCTTGGTTTTCCCTTTGCTTTCATTTCATTATAAATCACCATAAACTTATAGATATTCAAGTTTGATCTTCATTTTGAACATTTAATTTACAGGGACCTTAGGAGATTGACCCTTTTCAATGAATGCACTATTCAAGCTCCTTCCCTTATGATCATGGGAACCAAGTATTATTTTCTGAAATTTCTGGGAGTGGAGCATTATGTCAACAGTCAGATGCTAAAGTCTGTTGTGCCCAATCTAGAGATCATTTTTTTTTTCCAGAATGAAGCCATTTTCTCTAGGAACAGTTTCCAAAGGAAGTGAATAAACTTATTCTTGGCTTTCTGAATCAGCGCCTGTGAGTGGATATCAATCAAAGCAGAACATTTAGGGCATATAGTATTAATATTAGAACATTAATATTAGAAACTTGGTTTTCCCTTTGCTTTCATTTCATTATAAATCACCATAAAGATATAGATACTCAACTTTGATCTTCGTTCTGAAGATTGACCCTTTTCAATGAATGCATTATTCAAGCTCCTTCCCTTATGATCATGGGTACAAAGAATTATTTTTTGAAATTTCCGGGAGTGGAGTGCCAGTAACGTCTTTGGAGATGGCCACCGACTATTACTTATACGACTTCGAAATAGCAAATTCTCATCATGATTATTTGTACAATGCCTGATTCAATCAGCATAGATTTACATATATATCTTTCATTTGTGTAATCTACAAAGAAATGCAGAGACATATCTATTGGATTTTCAAAATTGTTTTAACCTTTGTTATTGTTTTCACCCAATGCTTGAAGTAGGTTGCACCTCTAGATTTGTTGAGGTTTAATACCCACACAAAGCATTTGGATGATAATAATTTTGTTTTTCTATATCAATTGCACTTTCAAATAAGTCTAACAATCAATTTGTCAGAGCAAAAAGGGGACACATATTTTTATTATTTTTTTAAAGTGCAGTAAGTCCAATCCAAGCAACCCAACTATGAACTATTAAATCCCTACCATACATGCCAATCGACCTATATCAACTCCATGTAGTTGTGTTAGTTTATTTACATAGAACAATATACATTTTTTTAACATTGTGGCAATGAATTTTAAAAAGTACAAAATGTACACTGGAATTTATAGCAGTTGAATGTGGATCTTTACAACCTCCACGAGTGACGAGCTTAAAGAATGTGTTACCCAATCCCACTTTTGATGAATTTGGGGAATATGCATACTGTGTCCGACAGTCGAGGACACAAACACATAGTTCATAAAATAGCTTAGGAGTTCCTTGATTCACACAACGGATATATATCTCAAGCTCAACTAGGTTGGGGTCTCCCAAAAATTTAGTGCTTTCTATCAAAAAAAAACTTATTTGTACTTATTTATCTATTATCATGTGTTTTCATTAAATATTTTGATAGATTGTGAGGGAAATCCAACATATAGACAAAGGTGTCAAATTTGTGACCAAGAACAGTTCAACTTATCAAACCAAACTTGTCACTGTTCTGGTTAGCGTTGGAGTTCTTCAAACCAAACTTATCAAGTTTAAACCTGATTTTCTTATATGTATTATAAGCCCTCTGATCATGGAATTTACAATAAGTTCTTAGATTAATAAGATTATATTTTTCTTATTTCTCTGAGTTGTTTGAACCACTGTGCAAATCTGTGGAAACTGCTATCAATATACAGATGCGATATGGTTATATACTCCAAGATCTTTATGAATTTTCCTTATAAATTCCGGCCCACTGGGCATGGCACAAAATTTTTCATTTATGCCCATGAACAAAGAGTTTACTACAATTTCTAGCGGGTATTCTAAGTTAGTTTGTCTATCCTATGTATTTAGTTTGTTTTAGACATTGGCAGGTACGTTTTCTCCCCTCTCTCTGCTGAAAATATGCATTGAACAAGGAAATTTGTATCATAATCTAGGTTCTTCTTTAAATAATGATAGCAGCCCTCATTGAATTTTTTGAATGTCTACTTTGTATACATTATTATAGGAACCCAGGAGAGGCCTGGCAGATCTTGGCCATTTTGATGTAAAAACAATGCTAAGGAATATATATACTCTTTTCTCTAGTAGTGACTGCCTATGGAAGAATATGGTAAAGAGGTAATGGATCTCTATGATCCTTCCAAAACATTTCCACCATGGTTCACTGAAGATGATCTTCAGATGTATTCAAGATTGTATGAGAAATCTAGTTTTGTGTTCCCTATGCAAGTCCCATACCTTTGTAGCAAAAGGTAAATCTTGGCTTTCCATTTGCTTTCATTTCATTATAAATCACCATAAACTTACAAATAATCAAATTTGATATTTGTTTTGAATATTTAATGTACCAGGATCCTAGGAGATTGACCATTTTCAATGAACGCACTATTCAAGCTCCTTCCCTTGTGGTCATGGGTACCAAGGATTATTTTCTAAAATTTCTGGGAGTGGAGTATTATGTCAATAGTGAGATGCTAAAGTCTATTGTGCCCAATCTAGAGATCATTTTCTTCTAGAAGGAAGCCATTTTGTCCAAGAATAGTTTCTAGAGGAAGTGAATAAACTTCTCCTTGGCTTTCTGATCATCACCTGTGAGTGGATATCAATCAAAGAAAAACATGTAAGGCACAAAGTATTAATATTAGAACATTGATATTAGAAACTTGGTTTTCCCTTTTCTTTCATTTCATTATAAATCACCATAAACTTACTGATACTCAAGTTTGATCTTCATTTTGAACATTTAATTTACAGGGATCTTGGGAGATTGACCCTTTCCAATGAATTCACTATTCAAGCTCCTTCCCTTGTGATCATGGGTACCAAGGATTATTTTCTTAACTTTCTAGGAGTGGAGTGTTATGTCAACATTGAGATGTTAAAGTCTGTTGTTCCCAATCTAGCTATCATTCTTTTTCCAGAAGGAAGCCATTTTTTCCAAGAATAGTTTTCAAAGGAAGTGAATAAACTTCGCCTTGGATTTTTGAACCAACACTTGTGAGTGGATATCAATCAAAGAAGAACATGTAAGGCATAGAGTATTAATATTAGAACATTGATATTAGAACCTTGCTTTACCCTTTTCTTTCATTTCATTAAAAATCACCATAAACTTACAGATACTCAACTTTAATCTTCGTTTTGAGAATTTTATTTACAGGGATCCTGGGAGATTGACCCTTTTCAATGAACGCACTATTCAAGCTCCTTCCCTTGTGATCATGGGTACCAAGGATTATTTTCTAAAATTTCCGGGAGTGGAGTAGTATGTCAACAGTGAGATGCTCAAGCCTATTGTGCCTAGTCTAGAGATTATTTTCTTTCTAAAAGGAAGCCATTTTGTCCAGGAATAGTTTCCAGAGAAAGTGAATAAAATTATGCTTGGCTTTCTGAATCAACACCTGCGAGTGGATATCAAACAAAGAAGAACATGTAAGGCACAAAGTATTAATATTAGAACATTGATATTAGAACCTTGGTTTTCCCTTTACTTTCATTCATTATAAATCACCATAAAGTTACAAATACCCAATTTTGATATTTGTTTTGAACATTTAATTTACAGGGATACTGGGAGATTGACCCTTTTCAATGAATGCACTATTCAAGCTCCTTTCCTTGTGATCATAGGTTCCAAGCATTATTTTCTGAAATTTCTGGGAGTGGAGTATTATGTGAACTGTGAGATGCTAAAGTTTGTTGTGCCCGATCTAGAGACAATTGTTTTCGAGAACGAAGCCATTTTTTCTAGGAACAGTTTCCAAAGGAAGTGAGTAAACTTCTCCTTGGCTTTCTGAATCAGCGCCTGTGAGTGGATATCAATCAAAGCAGAACATGTAAGGCACAAAGTATTAATATTAGAACATTGATATTAGAAAAGTATTCATGGTACCAGGCTTCAAATAAGCATATAGATTCTCTCACCAACCAAAAGAACTTACCTCTGCAACACATAGCCAAAAGTCCAGGAACGAACTTGGCGAGAGGAGACATATTTTTGGCTCTCTTCCATTGATAATTTCTTCAATCATGCGCATCAACAAACCGTTTCTGTAGTGGCTAATCATTTGATGTTTTCCCACCAACAAATACTGCCATCAGAACCTTATAATGCCCAAAATCTACATCAATTGTCATACAGTGAAGGAAACTATTATTGTTCACTAGTCTTGAAGTTGGAAGTAATCTTTTCATTCTATTAAAAAATTATGGAAGAAAGTAATTGTTTGGAAAAAAGAGTAAAACCAAACAAATTTAAGAATTTTTGGAAAAGAAACTCCATGAAACCAATAAGGGTCATATCCCATGAGCACTGGCCAACACGATGGGTATGTGTAATGTGTTATACTAACTCTAAGACCAGCCAAAATGCGACATTTGATATATTGAACTACAGAAGCTCCCAGAAAATAATAAAGTTAAAAAGGGGAGAGAAACTAACCAGAAGTCCCAAAATGGGAGTGTTGGCTTTGACGACCTGGTACTGATGCCGCGCATGACGTGGATACCAAACTTGAGCCCCATCTGATGGATAGAATCGGCAATGGGCTTCAAGCTTTGGCCACCAGATGTGGAGGGCCACCGTGCAGGGTCTGGAAATACGACATCCCCATTCATGTATCAAATCATGCCCTGGAGAACTCACCAACGCTCCCTTTTCCTGTTTCTTGTACCACAAGAAATCCACCACTGCATATTGCAATCGCTTCCCTCTTAGCTTCCACCCACCTTTTTGAACACCAAATAAATGACTACTTGCCCACCTACCATAGCAATTCATCGACCATGATCTGTGCCTTATCCATAAATTCATCCTTCGCGATAATCCAAGAGAATGAATCGTAATGAACAAGCTTAAGGTTAGATGCAGGCATCGGAGTCATCCAACAAAGAATTGCAAATGGGACTATGGTTATAATAGTGCAAATCAAGATTTAGTTGATTTGACAGTTAGT
>APFE031114794.1:21841-51225 GCA_000404065.3 Pinus taeda | reverse complement strand
TTTTTATTTTAAATAATTTAATTAGTTTTTTGTTTGATTTAAAGAGAGATTTGAATTTTGGTTCTCATGATTCTTATGGTTTATACAAAATTTTGTAATATGATAATCACTAATTAAACAAGTGTTAACTTTTTCTATTTTGTTTTATTCATTTAAATATTATTGGATAGGTGAAATTTTATGTAAACCGTTTCATCAAACATAATAGTGATTAAAAATACCAGTTTAAAAGGCTTCAAATTATTGTTTACTTGTGAAGTAATATTTGAACAAACAAAGATTTTAATTATATAGTTATGAAATGAAGTAATGGCTTCAGCCAAAAGTCTGATCACCTGCTCTCAAGGCCTAATAAGTAGCTTCTTGATGTTTACAGAAATTATCAAACCTTAACCAATGCGACTGAGCTCTTCTAAATTCTGGCCGCAATTTAAAGGCAAAATTTAGAAATGGCAGATTTTGTATTCTAAACATTTAAGAGCTAGGTCTCACTTATAAATTTATAGCTTAAGAGGATAGCTTAACAGGATACAAATAATATGAGAACAAGTATTATCATCAATCTCAATTTTGATATTTTTCAAATTTTGATGTTTAAAATTGATTTATAAATAGTCTCACTCTGTATCAAACTCCTAGGATAGCTAGTTATTTCATTAAATAAAATAATTACAGTAATGGAACCTTGAGCCTGCTAGGCCACCAAGAGTCGAATGGGCTTTCACGGCCATAGATTCTTCTTAGTTCTGATCGAATCGTCATGCATAAGGCCCGTCTGCACTGCTATTTACCATCATGGCCTTGTTTTGCATACCCATGCACAACTTTCTGTTTTGGTTGTTCAGCCTTCAAATTCTTTCCCTGAACCAGCCACTACTGGTAGTGTCACTTTCACCTCTGGGACTATGATAGTCCTCTTTTCCATAGAAAAGACCAAGTTATTCTAGAACCAGCTATTTTAGAGATTTGAATCTGTGATCTTTTAATTTAGCCGATAATTCAGTTCATAAATTATCCAGAATTAGTAAAAACAACTGCGCAAAGAATTACTCTTATTCTCTTCTTCCTGGATAGTTTCCAGCTTTGGTCTCCAGCATTGAACTGTGGATGTTACTAACTGCTCATACTGTTTCTTCAATTCCGGAGTGTTACAGAGCCCACGCTCATCATCTGCAGAATCCTGGCTCACTGTATCGCACTGTTCATCAGTTTTAAGCCTTGCGTCCTCCATAATCTTTGTGATAAAGTCTGGGGCCAGTCTGATCTAACGCCCTCCGCCCACGTTGCTGCTCTCTATCTCAAACGGCTGGCAGAGAGCAGATGCGCGTTCGACACTGCGCAGGGGACCTGATAATACACCACCAGTGGAAATGGGTGTAGACGGTGGTGATATGAAAGATGCAATCGAGAGGAAAGTTAGCTCGGACTCGAAGAACTGATGGGGCAGAAGGAAATACTTGTTTCCTACCTTCAGTTCATCCTCTTCAGAAAGCGCCGGAGTCTTGTGACCGATGTAGAAGGAGCCGGAATGGCAGACTAAATGTTGAGGGAATTCCTTCATGATTTGGCCGGCACTCACTGGTTTCTGAAAAATCACGACATCACCCTCTGAACGAACAAGTTGGATGGTTTTCTTCTCCCTATCCAACGCCACGCGGGACGCATAGATGCCCATACCTCTTTTTTTTTCAACAAAGCACAGCATGTGGAAGGAACGAGGACTTGAGAAATGGAGTACTGCTATACAAAAGGCGTAATGCTGTGAATGACTTAGACTTGACGATGACTTTGACATGATTGATTTTACAGGAATTTTGAATGTAAATTTTCGTCCTAAATTGATGAACAGTATAGTTTTCGATAAAGGAAATGTGAAAAAGACGTTGATTCTCTTTCAAAAAGCAGAATGACTAAGAAAAAACAGTAGTCAAGTACCAACTCGGAGAGTTTTTTCTTGACGTGATTTTGTTTTTAATAATAGGAAATTGTTAAAGTTGTAATTTTAAGTACTTCAGATTATATTTGAATATTTGAATGGGATTTTAAAATTATATGATTTGGAAATTTTATTTTTTTGTTTTTCAGATTTATTTTTATTTGTATGATATTTGAGATTTAATATGTAGTTTGAGGAGCTGAAATCAAAGGGCATCTAAGTAGTTAAAATCACTTATGTCTAGGCCGATAGGCTTTTCTATGCATCAACAATCATCAACACTTTTACCCTGCTCTGTTAGA
This sequence comes from Pinus taeda, assembly GCA_000404065.3. Classification (NCBI taxonomy): domain Eukaryota; kingdom Viridiplantae; phylum Streptophyta; class Pinopsida; order Pinales; family Pinaceae; genus Pinus; species Pinus taeda. The sequence goes on along the minus strand of APFE031114794.1, from coordinate 48,987 downwards.
TTAGATGAGACACTTTCAACTGTTGATTTGAAGCGTCACTACTTTTTCCAAATATCAGTTGAGTTACCTTCTTTTCACCTCCGAGTTCTGTTGTGCGCTCCGTGGCATGGCAAGATATTTTCACTGCTTTTTCTCATTCTTTTGTCATTCTTGAAGATATTTTTACTGTTTTTTCCCATTTTTTTTTACCACTCTTGGCCTTAGACACTCTTGGCCTTAGAGTTAATTGTTTCTTCGGTCTACCAGTTATTATTCTTTTTCTTCCCTGGCTTTTGGCGAGCATTGTTTTTTTTCCCTAACTTTTTTCAAGCACTGATTAATATTAAATTATATACTCCATACACCAATTAAAACTACCTGCAGCCAACTCTTTAACTCTTCTCATTCCAATGGGGAAAGCTACAAAAGAAGGAACGAAATGCTTTAATGATGGCTGCCGGTGGTGGAATGTGCCACAAAGAAGTGTTGTATTTTTGTTTTTGTTGTTGCAGACAACATCTTTAGCCCTTAAATTTTAGTAGAGGTGCGTGTTGCGAGTATTTTAGTGACCGTCAAATACTGTTGGCAATTTACAGAATATTTTCTGACTGTTTGTGTGAAACACATGCGGATCTTCCATAGGCATTGATTTGGCCTAAGAAAAAGATTATTTATGGTATGTGATGTCTTTCGGATTACGAATGCACGCAGGGAAGCTAAATTCAATGCATCTGGAATTTGCATTATTTTATAAGAATTTTAAAGTATGTTATTGCAATTTTCGAAGGATCAGAAGATTTAATCATTTAATTTTCCTGTTTAAAAGTCTTGAAGATCTCAAGACGAGAGGGGACAGGTAAATTAAAGTTCTAAAGGTTTCCCATAGTTAACTTTGGTTAACTTTGGCATAAGCTTGATCAGGGTATCAGATCTATGTCACCTCTATAATTTCCTGCCCGGATTTTTCCAGGGACAGTATCTGGTGCATCTTGAAGTAATTTTGACTTGTATTTATTTTGCCCGATTCATTCGATCAACCCAGTTGATGGTCGTCATGGGCTTACTGATCCCACATCAACTCTGGGACACTATGATTCAACAATTTAATCACTTATGGACATTGATGGCTCAGAAACAATATGTTTTGTAATTTTCTGTTTGCTTAATTTGTTTGTTTTTTTGTAATTCATTCTTGAGATATATGGGGCGATCTGAAAAAAATGGTTTTTCTGTTTATAGAGCAAGTTAAACAAGGATATCTTGACTCTGGTAGCTTATTAATTATTTTTCTCTCTTAGGGAGTCTAATGTAATGCTGTATTAGGCAGTCTCATTGAAAGCTAAGATGGGTCTAGGTGGTGGAGCGCTCCATCAATGTGCCATGTTGCAATTTCATCAATGTGTTGTGTTGTGTTGTATTTTTTAATGTGTTTTGGAGGAGGATATAAACAATAGGAAAGCAAGTCTTATTACTAACTTTGGTTTCTGGTGTTTGAAATCGATTAGCAAATTTTGGTCTGTAGTGTTTGAAATAAATTTGCAGTATTCCCACTCATGTACTACCTACCCATGTACTGTTATATTTGTTTTTTTGTTTTTTTGTAATGTGTGTTGTGTATATGTGTGGATGTTTATGTTATGTGTTTGTGAATTTGCGCTAACTCAGATTGTGAATCTATGATAACTAAGATTGAAAGAGAGAGCTAAGAGCTTTGTTAGAGGAGAATATGGAGAATTAATGAACCAACTTATCAACAAACTGTGCCTTCACAGTGAGTTGGTATTCATGTAATTGATAACTGAGATTGAAAGAGAGCGCTGAGAGCTTTGGTAGAGGAGAATGGTTTTCAATGTAGTATCATTCTATATATGTATATTATTCTTTATAAAATATAATAATAATATCGTGGTTTCTAATTGGAATTAACTTTTTAATAGCAATATATCAACATGTTTTCCAATATTATGTTTTGACTTTCTAAATGCAATATACAATTATGGTTTTCAATGAAATATATTTAGGCCGATAGGCCTTCCTATGCATCAACAATCGTCAACACTTTTACCCTGCTTCGTTCGATTAGCTAAGACACTTTCAACAGTTGATATGAAGTGTGACTACTTTTTCCAAATATCAGTTGAGTTGCCTTCTTTCCATCTCCAAGTTCTGTTGTGCGATCCATGGCATGGCAAGATATTTTTACTGCTTTTTCTCATTCTTTTATGTCACTCTTGGCCTCAAAGTTAATCGTTTCTTTGGTCTGCCAGTTGTTGTTGCTGTTCTTCTTCCCTAGCTTTTGGCAAGCGCTATTTTTCTTCCATGGCTTTTGGCAAGCACTGATTAGTATTAAATTATATACCCCATACATCAATTAAAACTACCTGCGGCTAACTCTTTAGTTGTCATCATTCCAACGTGAAAAGCTGCAAAAGAAGGAACGAAATTCTTTAATGCCGATTGCAAGTGGTGGAATGTGCCACAAAGAAGTGTCGTATTTTTGTTTTTGTTGTTGCAGACAACATCTTTATCCCTTAAAGTTCAGCAGAGGTGCATGTTGCAAGTATTTTAGTGACTATCAGATACTATTGGCAATTTATAGAATTTTGTCTTATTTTGAAACGTTGTTTGTGTGAAACACATGCAGATCTTCTAGAGGCGTTGATTTGGCCTAAGAAAAAAGATTATTTACGGTATGTGATGTCTTTCTGATTACGAATGCATGCAGTCACGCTAAATTCAATGCATCTGGACTTTGTTTATTTTATAAGAATTTTAAAGTATCTTCTTGCAATTTTGGAAGGACCAGTAGATTTAATCATTTAATTTTCTTGTTTAAAAGTCTGAAAGATCTCAAGATGAGAGGGGACATGTAAATTAAACTTCTAAAAGTTTCCTATAGTTAACTTTGGTTAACTTTGGCATAAGCTCGATCAGGGTATCAGATCTGTGTCACCTCTGTAATTTCCTGCCCCGATTTTTCCAGGGACAGTGTTTGGTGCATCTTGAAGTAATTTTGACTTGTATATATTATAGGATATTCCCAGGAGGCGGCCTAATTTGTTCGATCAGCCGAGTTGATGGTCGTCATGGGCTAACTGATCCCACATAAACTCTGGGACACTATGATTCAACAATTTAATCACTTATGGACATTGATGGCTCATAAACAATCTGTTTGGTAATTTTCTGTTTCCTTAATTTGTTTTTTTTTTTTTAATTTATTCTTGAGATATATGGGGCGATTTGAAAAAAAAATGGCTTTTCTGTTTATAGATCAGGTTAAACAGGGTTATCTTGACTTTGGTAGCTTATTAGTTCTCTTTTTCTCTCAGGCAGTCTAATTTAAAGTTGTATTAGGCAATCTCATTGAAAGCTAAGATGGGTCTGGGTGGTGGAGCGCTCCATCAATGTGCCATGTTACAATTTCATCAATGTGTTATGCTGTGTTGTATTTTTTAATGTGTTTTGGAGGAGGATATAAACAATAGGAAAGCAAGTCTTATTACTAATTTTGGTTTTTGGTGTTCGAAATCGATTTGCAAATTTTGGTCTCTGGTGTTTGAAATAGATTTGCAGTATTCTCGCTCATGTACTACCTACCCATATACTGTTATATTTTCTTTTTTGTAATGTGTGTTGTGTATATGTGTGGATGTTTATGTTATGTATCTGTGCTAACTGAGATTGTGAATCTATGATAACTGAGATTGAAAGAGAGAGCTGAGAGCTTTGGCAGAGGAGAATATGGATAATTGATGAGTCAACTTATCAACAAATTGTGCCTTCACAGTGAGTTGGTATTCATGTAATTGATAACTGAGATTGAAAGAGAGCGCTGAGAGCTTTGGTAGAGGAGAATGGTTTTCAATGTAGTATCATTCTATATATGTATATTATTCTTTATAAAATATAATAATAATATCATGGTTTCTAATGGAATTAACTTTTTAATAGCAATATATCAACATGTTTTATAATATTATGTTTTGACTTTCTAAATGCAATATACGATTATGGTTTTCAATGAAATATATTGATAGGGGATAGTCATGCTGGTTATTGCCTTGGTCACTAGCAAGCTTCGTATATGCTATGCCATCTATAGAGGTTTCTTGATTTTGGGTAATTAACTTCACCTCTTGACTTTGGGTAATTAAATTACTCTAAAATGAAATAAGACATTCAATGTGTTCCTTGTAATATAGATATAAACAAAAAATCTAAATAAAAGTAATTGCACAATGATCCAATCCGAAAAAACAACGTTTTACACAAACCAATTAACTCTTCTTGAAATATCGACCTCTCTTTGTACCTTTTGGGACAATTGCTACTATACTAGCTTTTAGTTGACTGGATTTTTTATCATGTCGCTTTCCCTTAGCACAGAGCACAAGCACCCTTGGTAAGGTTTGATCCTGTGTCGCCTTGCTCATGAAACTCATCCTCAACGCCTTGCTGATGAAGCCCATCCTGAACGGGTTATTTAAAAATGATTTTAAGATTTTTGGTTTTACTTGTTAATTCTACTTCAAATTTAATTAGAGCGGGAAATAATATTTTTCATGTGTTGAATTTACATAATTGGATTATTTTATGAGCTTTTAATATATTTTTACATTAAAGATATAATTAAATGTTATAATTTCATTAAAAACTATAATGAAAAGTTTGTGGAAATAAAGTCTCACAAACCCTGAAGTCTTGGGTTCAAATCTTGTGCTATCTTCCATCGGGTGAGAAGTTGAACATGATGAAGTTGTAGTCCTACCAAGTTTACAAAAAAAACTATAATGAGAAGTTAAAAAATATCTTATTAAACTATTTTCAATGATCTTAAATTTTTTGTTTTTATTTGTGAAAACTATTATCTATTAAAAGTAATTTTGGATTTTATGAATGAGCAATTTCTATTTAAATCATAAATTTTTGAAACATTTTGGAATTTAATGAATTTTAAATATTTTCAAAATTTGCAGTAAGATTAATTATTTTAAAATTTACAATCAAATCGAACTTAATCATTTTTTTTGCAAATATCAATAACTTTATTTTTGCAATTTCTGTATTTCAATATTCAATACAAATATATAAATACCAAATATTAAAAACCAAAAAGAAAATTTAATGAATTTTAGAATATTTTCAAAATCTACAATCAAATTCAATTTATTTAATTTTTGATAAATATTTAAAATTTGATTTTTTGCTTTTTCATTTTCAATATTTTAATATTCAATACCAATACAGAAATACGGAGTTTTAAAAACATAAATGTAAAGATAAAATTTTAGATATTTAAGAAAATCCAAGAAACGCTGAATTTTAAAAGTAAAAATACATAAAATAGAGTTTAAATATTTGAAAAAAATCAAAATTAAGAAAGTTGAATTTGAAATACGTTTAAATATTTGAAAAAAATCAAAATTAAGAAAGTTGAATTTGATTCTGGAAACATCCAAGTGCCATATTTCAGAAGTATGCAGTCTGGATAAAGATTGCTAACTAAATATAAAAACCAGAAGGAAAAAGTAAGAATTGAGAGGCGATGCTTCTAAAAAGTAGGGCCAAATGAAATAGTCTTGCAACGTTTCATTTATGGAGACGTTTCACCGTCATCTCCGAAAAATTAGTTAGAGCCCACATCTGCCCTCACAAGTGTCAACAAATATTCAACGTTCCACACAGCGTCAAACCTTGTTTTCACGAAATGCAGCAAAAAGGTGAGGCAACTTTGCCCACTTTATGACCGTTGGCGTGACCTTAGTGCTCCAGTTTATTCAAAATCAAATAATGTTTGCTCACAATGTGAATATTGGCTTGACCGAAACTTTGTACGTATTTATCTGAAACTTTGAATAAACAAAGTACGCCGAGCTGAATGATGAATGATGATGAATTCCATTAAATCTCTCTCTGGGTTCTCCCGAAGAGGCCTCAATCAACATCTTTCGCAAATCCATCAATCGCTGAAAGACCAAATTAAATCCGTCGTGCATTGGGATTAACAGAGTCACGAGAATCTTACCGGCTTATTATAAGTGCGTCATGAGTGTGTTACAAGGATTATTAGAACAGAAAAACAGCGAACTTTGCGGCGAAATGCTGAGAGATAACCAATACTCGATAAACCAGTTAAATAAACTAGCATTAGCAACCGATGTTGCAAAGTAAACGCCGGAAGGCATAACTATGGGTTTTAAGGCATAAATATGGGTCTTAATGGGATATCTTTTTTATGAATTATTGATTGCTCATAGATTCTGGGGTCATAGGATGCCGAGGGATGAGCTGCTTCTGAGTAAGAGGATTGAGAATGAGAAGAGAAATCACATTTTTTATATGCCGTAGCACTTATTGCACCCAAATTTAGGAGTTAAAAAACCTCATATCCTTGAAAAAGTTCTACTTCAAAATAGGATGCATTGTTTGTGATTATGCCTATGGTGGTCATATAAAAAAACAACAAAGAAAAGCCTCAAAGATTACATAATGGCTTTAGATCTCAAATGGACTTGATAATCTTCATATAATGGATTTGGTGTATTTTGCATGCCACAATACTTAGGATTGAAGCATAGACCTGTTTGACTATACACATAGTGAGACTCATTTACAATCTATATCAGAGGAATCATACCCAAGGCCTTTCCAAATTCAATTACTATTTATAATGTTGTGCCATTAATATTGCCAATAAGTGTTGGAAAAAATTATGTTGTCACATGAAAAATTATGCATCTCAAACATAGCATTTAAAGTGCAACAAAACTTGTTTTTAATTTGATTGAAGTTCCATTTGCATCATGCAATCAAATTGTTATCTATAAAACCCTATCCCTGTCGTTAATACAAAATCACATCATGATGTGATTTACATTGTATATATGCTTTTTTAACCTTTAATTACTTTATCTAATTTCTCTTTTTAAAGTTGATGTCAAATTATATTATGTTATGTGGACATGAAATATTATATTTTATTTGCAACCCATAGTGAGTGAATTCTTTGTAATATCAAGAACAAATCTACTTATCATACTAAGATTGAGATTATTGATGTTTTATAAAAAAATTAATTTATTAAAAATAACTCAACATGCATATTCATTTTTCATTTTCATTTTATATTATACCAAATATTGCTTTTTAAAATTTTAAATTTTAAATTTGATAATAAATGTTTATTAGCTTCTATCAACCCATATGTTAAACTATTCCAAAATAAATAAACCTAATTAACTGAAGTACTACAAAAAGTTTAGGGTTTAAAAAATTTGCATTCCTTGAAATAGAATTTTGTGAAGTAAAATGAACTACTTGCGTTTAGTTACTTCTTGATGACTTAAAAAAGAATACAACTGTTCGTTTAAATATTAATCCTCATAATAAGGTCACATGGCAATAAAAACCATACTTATAAAGAATGACAGACATCTTGATGACTTAAAAAAGAATGCAATTGTTTGTTTAAGTAATTAATCCTCATAATAGGGCCACATGGCAATAAAATGTTGGAAGATATTAATTCCAACTACTCTCTATTAATGCAGTAGCTAGATTAATCTAGAGGAATACAACGAATGTTTAGAGTACAGGTTCGGCGGGTCATCAACTATAGTTGGCGTTGAGCGGCTATAGTCAGCAGATTTAGGTAGATAATAAATAACCGTAGGTGAATCGCTGTAATGAGTTTTGTATAAATGTATGTGCCTTGTAATGTAATAAACAAGCTCATTTTATGAGTCTTCCAGTTTCTAATTTTTTATTATATATTTTCTATATATCTAAATAATTGTAGCGATAATCAAAGGTTAATTTTCACTTTTTGCCCAAACAAAACTGCCCAAATTCTAAGTTGGTTAATAATGTGATGGAATCCCAAAGTCTCCAAAATAAGTAAACACTACCATAAGCCGTCGGTGTACGGTTCGGCATTCTAAAGTAGAAATTTATTTAAAACCAATCATAAATATCTTCGGAAGAAAAAAACTGGGAGATTTATTTAAAAACTAATCATAAATAACGTGGGAAAACCAACTGAATCCAAGTGGACGGATATGCCCAGGACCCATGATAAGGACAGATGGTGTGAAAGGAATACTAACAAACTTCGATGGACCGTCCCCACTTCGAAAGAGCACATCTTTGTTTTCTTTTCTAGTTCCTCACTAATCATCCGTGCCAATTTTCTAGGTTGCTAACATAAAATAAAGTACCAATTTTCCCAAGATGGGACAATAAAAACAACAGCAATTTTAATATCTATGTGGCCCTCAAAAAATCAACTTTTGTCAGCTTAAAATAAGCTTGCTACTTGGTTATTATATTTTAATCCTTTCAACGAAAAAATAGCCATTAAAAAAGGCTAAAAGCTGATTATATTTATAATCTTTTTAAATAGACTACGCGCTAATTATATTTTTAATCCTTTTTAAAATGGAAAAAGGACAAATCATGCCACACCTATTTTCGTGGGGTTGCTGGAGCTCCCCACAGCTCCAACTACTTGAGCATACCCAGCCACCATGTAATAAAAGAAACCTTGATAATATCATAAATGTATATCAATTACATCTTGAAAAATAAATCTCTATTCACTTAAGAATTTCCGCAACTCTTTTTTTCATTTTATATTGATATATAATGTATATCAATTACATCTTGAAAACTAAATCTCTATTCACATTAAGAATTTCCACAACTCTTTTTTCCATTTTATACTGAAAACTGTATATCAATATCTTCTGGACATTACAGCCGCCTCTTTTCACATTAAGATATTCGGAACTCTCTTTTCCATTGTATATTGAAAATTGTCCATTAATATCTTCCAGACATTACAGTATATTACAACAGCTTAGTGAAGTGGCCAGAGGATTGATTCACTATATTTCAAAAAAATTCTAACGACTCCTTGAAAAGGAGAAAAACTAGAAGTGACCATGGTGGCATGACTGAACATATATCACAAAATGTAAGGGCCGTCAAAATTGTATTGCAGGTTTGTCCAGCCCGCCCATGATACATCTCCATCTTGTGGTACCATAGCAGCTTGTGAGAACATTCACAAAAAAAAATAAGCAAACAACACTTGCTAGAACCAAACCATGTAACCAAGACTCTGCTTCCGACAAATTCAGCTATTTATTCAAAAGCAATTCGTGCAGGTAGAAATGTTCTAAATTTAAATGAAGTTTCTGTGATCAGGAGATGTTAGGATGGGCAAAGTATGTTCGAAACAGTGAGAATTTCGAACTTCTAAATAACACTAACTCCAGTTAATTTTGAAATATCCAGTTAATTTTGAAATATCTTCATAATGTTCTGGCAACTATTTCAAAATTAATTGGAGATTTTCTGTGATCAAATGTTTGAATTCTCAACGTTTTGAACATCAAACTGTGATTAGATGTTTGACCTAAGAAGATTCAAACTGGGTGAGAAGTGTCATGCCACACCTATATTCAAAAATTAACGAATAACTTGAACTCAACACTTGACCTAATCCAAGCAAAAATTTAGAAATTCAGGAACTCACAAGTCTGTTCTTACCAATCAACATAAATAAATTCACTCTATGAGAACATCCTTCAACGCTCAAGCTCCAGGAAGATGACGACACCTGGCAAATTCCTTCATTTGCCAACAGGACCTAAGAAAAGCCAAACTTAGCACCGACTAAAAAATTTTCATTGGAAATGTTTCAACTATATTAAACTCCCCCTGATATTCAAGATGAAGCAGATGCAAAACTGGAGCAGGAATTCATGAAATTATTTTTCTAAGGGTTCCAAACAGGTATTCTGTTGAGGAACACTGCCGGTCTCCTCGTCCGCACCGCTTAATTCCCTGCATTCCATTGTTACAGGCTACATAGATATGATTAAACAGTGTAGCAGCTATCAGAACTTGTACGCCTGCCAGAATAAAATAAAAGATATCAGTGTCGTCTTCAAAAAATGGAAATTTGCAAAATACACAAGTTATATAAAAAACATCACAAAAATCTGGACATGAAAGGTATATGTCTAACAGAGCCATAAATAATCCTGCATAGCACATCCTACACACTAAGGAAAATGGGCACCGAAATTCCTCGCCATTTCCAAAGGAATTCATGGCAATAAACTGAATAGATGCTTCAGTCACATTTAAGAGGGAAAAACAGTTGTGTAAATAATTGAAAACAATTTTGCAAAATAAGGTAAAATCCCAACTATATATAGCTAAGACAATAGTGAAGGAAATACGAAACTGTAGGAAACAACGTTTATGTAAAAACATTACTTAAATTGAAGTAATGAAGCAGGTTAATCTAAATAATGGGTCACATTCATGTTTGAATACAAAAAGACTTGAAAAATCCGTTAACAATAACTAGGAGCTGACAGAGCACACTTGTTTTAAGCAAACATCAATTTATTAAAACCCTCGTTCCATGTACTACCATGTAGATAAAGATAGCAACTGACAAACAACCATTCACAAAGAAATCCTTTAGCAATCTCACGGGGAATGAACTCTTAATTTTAGCTTCGTTATTATTTAAAATGCAAAGCATTTAGAAAAATAAATTTCGTTATGGTTTTTTTTTTTATGATTACTTGTTCATTGCTAAGCTAGTAGATCATGAAGCAACAGAGGTCAGATTTGGAATCAGGACATGAAAATGTTTAAATGCATGAAAGTAACTGTACAAAGAGAAAGCTTAAAGAGTTCTAGTTACAAAATTCTCCATTGCATTACGTTTGCAATGCAGAGTTATCACGGCGTTTTTTAGAATAATAACTGAGAGTCTTCTCCCTGTCATACTGATAAAGATCATCTAAAAAATCTTCGGAATGCAGTGCTTCCACCACTCCATTAAGACATTGCTAATTAAAGAGAGTCTAGATTATTCACAGCTTTTAAATCAGTTAATATCCATAAAATCACCGGGTTGGCTGCAAATTGGAGCCACGCCACAAAATGAACGCTCAAAAGGCGATTGATGGTGATGCGTAAAAGCATCTCGCCTGCGCTTAGAAGCGCGGCCACCTTCGGTAAAGTTTGACTCGGCTCTCCTACGGGCCACTCCTCTCACTGCCTGCTGCTCTGCTGCCGTTAGGGGGAAAACTTGATGACTCACTCTGCAAATACAACTGTAGTTATCATACACAATTTTCTGGTTGCAATTTTTGTCACAAATATGAGTGCTTCTGGTTAATTTGCACCGGTAAATGTTAGCCCAAACATGTTCAATATCACATTTTCTATCACATTTATGAGCGATGACATCTTCCTGCGTGTTCAGCAGGCTCGACAAATACACAACTGTTGTTGGCTCTTCATTCATCATCGGGGCTTTACCAAATATGAGAGCATCAAGATTGTGGGAGAGCAACCGATTAGCTATCCAAAGCGAAATACACGGCAAATAAAAACGTTTGAATCCCGAGGGAATTTAGTTTGTATGCAACCGTCATGGCATTCAAATCAACGGATCATCTTAATTCAATCGTCTAACAAAAATATCTAACGGTACAAATTATGACACGGAGGCATTTAGGATAGTTGATCTAAGAGGGAACGCCTTACGGCGTAATTAAAGATAGAGATAGGGTTTTTGGTGTTTGGAATTGATTTCTAGGTAAAAGAGTTATGTTTAATTTTTGGAGGCTTTATCATAAGGTTTTAGGATATATAAGTAATGAAATCAAGGCTCATTACCAACTCCAATCTCTAGAGTTTTAGTGTTTAGAATCTATCTAGAAGTAAAAGACCCTTATAAACTTAAAAAAAAATCACAATCAAATTACTCATATACTTTAAAAAAAATAAAAATTCTTCCAATAATGTTTCCAAAGCCTTGAAGGGAGTCACACTTTCTAAGTCTTAAACAGGGATGTAAACACGGAACCCACTGTCTTTGAAACCTTATGGAAGACCCAGTGACAAGTTTATTTTAGAAATTTGTTTTTATTGATATTTTATTTTGAGATTTTTTTTTTTAAATTATAAGTTTGAATTGTGTAATTGATAATTTTTAATGATTTAAAAAATTTGTAATAAATTCAAAAACTTATTTTAAACAACAAAATATCATAATTTTTACAAAAATTATACCATTCTATTTCAATTAAAATACAAAACATTTTCCCTTATCCAAAACCTAATAACATAAAATGATTATATATATAAATATATATAATTAAATAAATTTATTTATACTAACCACAATTAAATTCAATGGATTTTGAATTGACATTGAACCCAAAAAAAAAGCCAATGCTTCAAAAACTCAATGAATTAACTGATTAAAAATATGAATTTATTTATACCAACAAAAATTAAGTTCAATGGATTTTGAATTAACATTGAAACCATAAAAGTCAATGCTTCAAAAATTCAATGAATTAACTGATTAAAAATACTATTAACCAAAATAAAGAAAACATTCTCAAAAATAAATCAATTTTTGAGGAAGTATTTGAAAGAAACCCAACACGAGATCAGTATTGCAAATTTAAAATAACTGTAATGGTGGATAATATAATGATAACTGTACTGTAATTGCAAAGGCTGATGAGTAGGCTAAGACGTGTGATTGGGAGAAGTATTTCTCACAGAGAGGAAGCGCCAACGATATACAGTAAAATAATGGAGCCTTTACATGTTCTTGTTTTTCTACGTCGCAGAGAGTAATCTCTTTATATCAATGTTGTTAATTTTATTAATATTAATTTTTCTCCCAAACCATTATAAAAATATTGGAAAGCTCAATATCATACATCATAAAGTGTCTGAGGTTTTTACATTGATTATATAAATACAATAGATTTTTTTGGAAAACAATTTATGAGTTAATGAAATAATTTAACCGTAGGCCAAATTTAAAAACCTAATTAGTTGAAGAGATTTTTTACATTCATTTATGCTTAAAAACCATTTAGAGACTATGAACTGGTTCTAAGTAGAGAATTTTGTTGATGATTCTGTTTAAAATAATTAAACTTTAACAACTCAACTTCTAGAATAGCATAACCCAACTAGCTAATGAGACAAAATGTTCTAAATTTGTAACTAGAGGTTTCTTTTGTTTTCACTTCTTTTTTAATGAAGAAGGTTTCCGTTAGGACTGAAGGGTTTGTATTAACAAAATAAAGAATGTACATAATAGAAATAAAGTGTTTACAACGAAAAAAAAGAATGATAAAAAGAAATAAAATAAGAACTGAGACAAAATCATATCTGAGTTTGCATTAACAAAAGAAGAATATACATAATATAAGTAAAGTGTTTAAACAAAGAAAATGGTAGACAAAAAAAATAAAATAAGAATTAAGATAAAATCAGATTTAATAAAAGCAGTTAGTCAAAATCTGCGCTCAATGGCCTTGAATTTTGTAGAGCATAAGTTGTGACAATTTAGAGAAATAAGGAGAGATTGGTGTTATAAAATATATGATAAAGAAGAAGATATGCATAGTAACAAAGTTGTATATAAAAGTTTGATTTCGTTTATGATGAAAATTACAATCAAAATCTTGAAAATAAGACTTCTATGGAAGTTTTTGACGGGTCTGAACACAAAATTACTAAAATGTAAAATTAAATCATAGACAATAGCTTGGAAAAAAAGCAACGATGACAATTTATTGAAATCCTTCAAGCAAATGCAATTAATTACTACAATGTAAAATTAAACCATATACAATAGCTTGGATAAAAAGCAAGGATGATAATTTATTGAAATCCTTCAAGAAAATGCAATTATAGACAACTTGTTCTTTGCGAAAAGATAGTTGTTAGCACTGGTTTAAGGATAACTAGACCCTCAACTAACACTAAAATAGAATAGAAAAATACAAGATGCCTCAGAAATTCCTTGAAAAAAGTTAATGGAGTCACCCTAATTTGTCTCCCCAGGGTGAAATGCTACTTTTGTCACCATCAAGATTAGAGTCCAAATTTTTAAAGAACATAAAACCAAAGGATAGAATGACAATTTAGAAATTTTATGGCTGGCCCCTCTTCATAGTTCTCTCTCCCTTACCTTCATAGATTCAATTCCTATTTAAAATGCTTGAAAACATTTTTGGGAAGTTTTGTTGTTTTATATTCTAATATGAATTTGATTAGAAAGCCATAGGAAGGGATCTTCTAAAGGCATAATAAAATGAATTAATTTACGAAACTTTATGTTTGATCCTAGTAAGTGGGACCCTCCTTTCCATTAGATGGGATTGATAATTCCTTCCTTTTGAGGCATGAATGAGGAAACTTCGTAATCATATTCCTTTGCCTCATGACAAATGTATAATATCCCATACAAATTATAATAATATAATATAACATGTTACAAAAGAAGTGCTATATAATCACATGTGAAACAATTCAAAAACATATGCCACATTATCAAACTTCCCTTTGCGTATGATATCAAGGTAAAAATCATATCATCTTCATGAAAAGTAAACCCTTGTTCCTCCATAATCATTGTAACCCATACATATTAGATGTGCCATCAAAATATGTTCATGGCCAACAGAGGGTCATATGCATGACAAAAACCCATACTATAAATAAATCAAAACATCATAAACTATCCACAGATATATACAAGTAAAATGAAGTGCCCAAACAAAGTTGAAGTAATAGCATCATTTACCAGTGTATATCAACCAGAAAGTAGGAGAAACTCAATAAAATCCACAAGTGTATCAAAATTGTACTGCAAGCATCCATAATTTGTTATTTTGGCCTGTGGATGGAGCACTTTTTGCCTATTTATCTTCCTCGAAACAGTGGGATGTGATAGAATGGGAAGAACCATGTAAATAATTAAAGAGGGTGACTTGAGATTTTTTCCTTTTATCACTTGTGGTAGGTTAATGAATGGTTTCATGCTTGGAGGATTGACCAACTGGGTTGGAAAGTATAGTGGGTTGCTTGGAAACCTGGGCAACAGATGGAAGACATTGACTTGCAGGTTTAGAAGGTCGTGGTGCTACCCATGGAGAATGTACAATACATGAAGTGGCTAACTGTAAGTGATAAGAGACATTTACTTTAGGAGGAAGGGGAAATGAAGCAGTATGCCAAACTTGAACAAAGCACATAGGGTGTGTTTTGAAATTATGTTTTACCAACCATCATTTTCAGGAATAACAAGAGGAGTAGACAGATGTGGTGGCGGTGCATGACTAATAGGGAGTAGTTGAGGTTGAGCCATAATATGAGGGATAGGGTGGCCTAAAAGGTTAACTACATCAGTCAGAAGAAACTTCCTTAGATCTTTTGAGCCTGCTTCAAAATGAATTGACACTTTGAGCCTCCTCTCCCTCCTAATTCCCAAATTTCCATCTTTATTATCTGTCTTTAACTCTATTTATGTTAAGGAAGCCATTATTGAAAGTGCATACGAAAATGTTACTCATAGGTAGTAAATAATATGGAATACATCATTAAAAAATCAGTAAAGCATATGATTTTTAAAGAAGACAAACTAACAACAGGGAATGAAATTTTGAGGGGAAGGGAGATGCATTGGTGGGTTGTCGAAAACGATTTGTGTGAAAACCAAAATAATTCAAAAGACTGCTTTTTCTTTGTCAAATAAGCACTGGAGGGACAAACATACAAATAAAATTCGGAGATCAGACAAGTCTATAAGATAAATCATCTTTTGAAATTCACAGAGGAAGTGTCGGGATGATCTTTCTTTGTAGACATATAGTGATTTTATAAAACAAAATACCTCTATCACTATCATATGCCACGATAATTCCTCCAAATTAATGGTCGCGTGGTTCTCGTCAGCCAATTTGTACCTGCAGGAAGACTTTTCTCCCTTCATGAAGGATTCCCATAAGGTGGCATGGATCCTGTTAGTTAGTTCCTTTTAAAATAATTCCCTACCATACTTCTACAACACTTTGCTTAACTGGATAGCGTACGTCTTTCGTTTTCCCTTGTTTTTTGTGTCTCGTTTGGTCTATCCACTTTTGGCCTCTGTCATATAGTCATATAGCTGACGCTTTTTATAATCTTCCCGCGACATTCATGGAGATCCTCTCTTACGTGTCTACCTCGTCAGCATTGGTGTGGGCCACTATAGAGGTGGAAAAGTCCTATGGTGGATTTTCTTGCCAGGAGGGATGGCAATCTGTGTTGGCAAATTCAATTATCACACCAACTTCCCTGGCGACACATGAAATCGAAGGTGGCGGGGATGAACTCCCGCATCGTAGAAAGAAGCAACATCCTTTGAAGACCACTCCCCCTCCCTCAGCCTGTAATCTTGACAGTGTCTTTCTTGCTGACAGAATTACTAGTCTTCAAAAACATGCATTGGTAGGTCGTTGGCACTTTCCAGACAATGAGGATTTCCAGATGCATTTATGGCTAGGAAATCACTAGAATGCCTTGGTAGGATATATTCCTACTATTGTTAGATTAATGAAAGACTGGTATAATTTTCACTTTATTAATGAGAAAGACTTGGAGACTATTCGCTCTCTTCCATGGGTACATGGTAAGAGATTTTTAGCTCTTCACCAATGGTATATAGGATACAACCCGTTAAAAAACACTCCATCAAACGATCTAATATGGGTTAAACTTCCAGGCTACCAATCGAACTATGGACCCGAGAGGCTGTATCTGATATTGGGAATGCAATTGGAAAATTCGTTTATGTAGACCCAAAGTGTTTGGGTGCCAAGGACAAGAGAGTTGCATGGATACTCATAGAGAAAGAATATCGCAGGGGTTTTCCTGATCATATCGAGCTTCTATGGGGGGATTTAAATTTACGTCAAAGACTGGACTTTTGGGGGTTCCGTTCTGATGTTCTTCTTGTCATAGAACAGGCCACCTGAAGGAGAATTGTCCTTTTCGTCGGGCGGAGAGGCAAATGGAAAAGAAATATCAATACAAACAATGTTCAAAGCTTCCAGAAAGTGAGTTGAGGGTCCCTGTGGGAGGTAGAAATTCTTCATATAGTAGGTCTCCTTGATCAGGTATGGCTAAATCGTTCTCTCCTTTTCTATCTCCTTTTTGAAAGCTTTGTGGTTTTCCTCGGAAGTGTCATCGCTCTACCTCGTATTCACCTAAAAGGTATTATTTCTATGGTAAGGAAACAGATTCCCAGACTTTTTCCTTTCCTCCTGAGCCATATTCGAGTAAAGAAGTTCCCTTGCCATCCCCAATTCCTCATCCTATGGATAATATTCCATCAACATCTCATATTACGTATGTTCCATCTTCATCTTCTTCCCCTAAAAAATCTAACATTCTGTGAAAAGGAAAGGATATTTTCTCTGATAGTACTCCTCCTTCCTCAAATGGAAAAGGTTTATGTTATGAAGGGACCCCTCAAAATTCAAAAGGAAAAATTCCATGCATATCCGTTACTCCCCCAAACTCTCTGGTTATTTCTCCTACGAATTCTGTAGGAAGCAACTTGGATCTCCTTCTGAAGAAGAAATCTTTGGATCTTTGTCCACTTACTATACATAAACCTGATTCGGTTCGTTCTCCCCACATCAGTCCAAACTCTGCAAGGAACATCACAGCTAGAAGAAAGCAGAATAGGGGATCCAAACACTTTCGTGGTAGAACGGAAGGCACTATTCAGAATACGGACACATTGATAGATATTCCTATAATTGACCTCTCAGATAACGTGCCCCTTGGAGCAAGAGAGCCCAGAGATTGTCTATCATGACTCACATCATTTCAATGAACATAAGGGGTCTAGGGGTGGAATAGAAATTCTTAGCCCTCAAGGAGATTCTCTCTTCTAAAAATCCTAACATTATTATAATACAAGAGACAATGCATGCTGCTGATGTCTCTATAAGATATTTTCGACGTATGTTTCCTCTTTGGCATATTGTAGCAACTAATGCATGTCGTTTATCGGGGGGATTAGTAATTCTATGGAATCCTTGATTGATATCGGCTAAGGCATATAAATGTTTTGCAGGTATTCTTTTGCCTGCAAATATTCGAGGTCTATATGGTTCCATTCATGTGTTAAATATATATGCCCCGTATAAGGAACAACATCCCTTCTGGAACAGGTTTTTGTCCTCGGAATTTTTGGAACTAGACTCTCTTCTTATAGGGGGTAACTTAAACTGTACCTTGTGCAGTGATGAAGTTTGGGGTGGCGGCAGGAAGGTGGACCCTTTAGCTGGTTTTATAAAGGGGGCTATCCTTCATCACAATATGATTGATGTTTCCCCTAAACTTTTGGGCCCTACATGGGACAATGGAAGACTTGGTGCTTCCTATATCGCCAAAAGACTAGACAGGTTTCTAATGAGTGACAAGTTGATGGTCCATATGGGTAGGCCAATATCTAATATTATAAAGTGGTTTATATATGATCATAGACCAATTACCTTACAATGGATTAAAATGTGTTACAATAAGGGTCCTCCATTCAAATTCAACAAAGTTTGGCTGGAGGACAGGAGTTTATTGATCTTGTTAAGAATTTTTGGCCTACTAGTGGCCTTTCGAGGAATATTTCTCCATCTCAAGCCCTTCTGGATAACCTACGTAATCTAAAGGAAAAGGTAAAGGCTTGGCAAGGGAAAAAGAAAAAATCCAATAGGGAGGCTTTGAAAGAGATTCAAAAGAATCTGGATGCTTTGGCAGACAATTTGAAAGAAGGAAATATCTCCTTGCAAGTCCGAGGTAGAATTAATGAATTGGAAAAGAAAAGACAAAATTATTGCAATAGAGGAAGCTTCTTAGAGGTTGAAGAGCAGGGCATTATGGTCGATGGAAGGAGATAGGAACATTAGGTTCTTCCACAGATTTGCAAACAATAGGAGGGAAATAAACTCTATTTGGGAAATCAAATCTGAAAGGGGAGTCATGCTTCACACTCAGGAGGAAATTAACAAGGAGGTAGTGGCTCATTTTAGAAATGCATACAAAAGGGACGATAACAATAGGATGGAGGACATTCTATGGGGAATTGATCCTTTCCCCAATATGTTTGACATTGAACAAAATAATTCTTTTTTCCAGCCTGTGTCTGAAGATGAGCTTTTACAAGTTATGAAGTCTTTCAAAAAAGATAAGAGTCCTAGCCCAGATGGCTAAACTATTGAGTTTTACATCCATTTTTTTGAATTACTCAAGAAAGATATCCTGGCAATAGTAGACGAATCGAGGATGATGGGGGTCAATCCATCCCAATATCTCGTCTACCTTCATTGCTCTTATTCCTAAAAATAAAAAAGCTACTGTTTTCTTAGATTTTAGACCAATCTCTCTTTGTAATGTGATATTATCTCAAAGATTATTGCTAATAGAATCCATGGGACCTTGTCTAATTTCATATCTTTAGAACAACATGGATTTGTTAAGAACAGGGATATCATTGAGGCTATGGCCAACACACAGGAGAGTTTACATAATTTACATTCAAAAAAGATGTAAGCTACAATCCTTCAATTAGATTTAAAGAAAGCATATGATAGCCTTGATTGGGGCTTTCTAAGATGAATACTATGCAAAATAAGACCAAAAAATGAATGCATAAGTTGGATCATGGCCTGTGTGGAAAATGTCGATTTCGCTGTCCTTATAAATGGTCTACCTACAAAATTTTTCTTAGCTGCCAGGGGTCTTCGATACAGATGTTCTTTGTCCCCTCTTCTTTTCATCCTTGCAATGGATTTTTTAAGTCTACATATAAGAAGAGCTGGAAAAGACAACCAATACAAGCCATTAAAGATATGTCGAGACAACCAACAAACCCATTGTCTCAGTTCTGGTAACAGTTATTTTTTCTGAAGAAGAAGAGGAGGAGGGAAGCTGGAAGGTGGAATCCGAGGAACAGCCGCCTTCTTCCTCGGACAACTCAGCGTAGAGGAGAGGTATGGAAGACATTTCTTATAGTCCCTCATCTCAGAGCAGGCTTGAAGAAGATAGCACTTTTGCACACTCTGATGAGCAGGCAGAGGTGCTAAAGGAAATAGGAAGTATGAAGGGCAAGGAACCCATGAACATTGCTCAGTAAGCCACTGAGGTTCCACCAGCAATGGACGTCACCAAGAAGGCTTCACCCCAGAAGCAGGCCTTGGACAAGGAACCTGACAACTCCTTTGCTAATATCCTGTACCTCAAATTGCCGCCAGGAATCCTATGACCTGAAGATATCCCGGACGGGATGGAGGTTACTTGGGAGCAAGATCTGGACAAAGAAGCTAAGCAATGTTCAAAAAGTCTCAAGTAATTATCGTCGTTCTGCGGGTAAGAACTTCGGCTCCTGGTCTGGGGGTTATATATATGTTATGTTCTGTCTATGCGTGTTTTGAACATGGTATTTCGGGTTCGGCTACATCTACTGGGCGACCGCGGCGCAACATATTGAGGCTGGCGACACTTCCCGATGAGCAAGCATACAGTCTCTATATTTTTGAATATGTTTTGCACTTTTGTAGAATTCCAAGCCTGTAATGACTTTAATCTCTGCTTTGAAGTATATTACTGTTGATGGCAATTTGTCTCATGTTCCTGACAATCAACGGAACAAGATTTTTTGTGAACAGTTTTGAAAGAGAGTTGCTCACTCACTCTCAGAGGTTAAAACCTCTTGTAAATACTTTTTCAGTTTCTTTAATATAAATAGTTTAGTCTTTGCCCAAAAAAAAAAAAAAAAAAAAAAAAAAAACCTCCATTGGAATGTTCAGAATGGCAGGGATGTGTATATTGGATATGATCACATCATGGGCTTGGGGGGAGCAATTCATTATTCCTACATCCATCATAATGGCCCTTCATCGAAGTGGAATTTTCACATGGAGTCAACTAATTGCAGAATGGCAAGGAGTCATTTCTATATGGAAGGACCTACATGTTTTGGGTCTTAATGAAGCACTAGCTCAGCAATGGGACAATAGCATGATGTCTATGCGAAGCTCTAGCATATGCAGATCTGGAGGAAAGGACTATCTCACATGGAGGGGGATAAAGGGGTGGGATGATATATAGGTAAAGTATATCTATTTAGTTCTAGGTAAAACAATACCTCCCCCTTTTCAAAACATCTTTCCGTTGTCACTGTTGAAAACAGGGGTGCCAAATAAAATTATTCACTTCTCCTGGCTTGCTTTTCACAACAAAAATCTGACTTGTGAGAATCTACAAAAAAGGAATTGGTCAGGGCCAAGTATATGTCTATTATGCAAATATGAGGAAAAGAATAATAATCACCTCACCTGCAGATTTACTTATCAGTTATGGAGGGAACTAGTAGCTTTTTTGGTTTCAGTTTGGTGGATCACACAGTTATTCAAGAGGCTTTATGTTGGTGGAGCTTGCAGAATACATCCTTTAGACCAATACTCTTCTCCTTTTATGGACAGTTTGAAAGCAAAGGAACACAATAATATTCCGAGATGGGATAGAAGAACAAAAGCTTGTTTTTAAGTAGATCCTTTCATTGTATAATTCTATCTCGAAGAAGTTGTCCAAAAATAAATCCAGAATTACAGAGTATCAGACAAAGATTTCGATGAGTTATCCACGAGCCTTTTTCAACGGAGCTGCATAATGGGGTTTGTGTGCTTGTGGTTGTTTCATATCGATGAATGAAGATCAACACTTTTCCATTTATTGGAATGGTGGTAATGGTACAGCCAATAAGGCCGAAGCTATGGCATTGGTGGGCCTTCTTCAATTCAGCTCCTTCCTAAATATAAAAATACTTCAGATATATGGGGATTCCAAAATCATAATAAAATAGGCTCAAGGGAAGTTGACCATAAGGAATCCTTTGTTATCTGGATGGATGAATAAGATTGGAATGTTATGGAATAGCAAAAGGATTACATAATCAATCATGTGGACAGGTCATAGAACTCTCAGGCGGACATACTGTCAAAGAAGGGCCTCCCAATCAAGCCTGGTACATGGAAAATGGAGATACAAATGGAATCTACAATATATCAGATAGAAGATTTCTCCCTTCCGGGTACCTAGTTTTTCTTTTTTGGCTTTTTGTCTTCATATGCTCCATAGAATATATCTTCTGCATGAAAGGTATGTCAGTCTTTACTTTTTTATGGGATGGCAATTTCTGGGATGGTCCAATTCATATTTCCATGAGTTTCTAGCTGGTCATTATCTGTCTACGCTACTGATACTTTCCTTATCAAGAGAGTTTAGATACTATGCTTTCAGATGTGCTATTTTATAGCTGATATCCTACATATATTACGCAATAACATTATCAATTTCTCTGTGTAAATATCTTTTTACATGAATACAAATCATGCTTTTTTTCGTACTGAAAAAATTGTAAAATGGAATAGAAACTGTGGGAAACATATGACATATTTTCAACATAAAACACAATTCGCGTGAAAAACACTAAATTAATTTAAAAATGAGGATGTATAATCAAAATTCACATGTAACTACCTCATTTGCTAGCGATCAAAACAACACTCATATATATGCATTTGGCGGATGTAAGTTTGCTTCAATAACAGTAACGAGGGTTTTATAAAAAAAAAAAAATTATTGGATAGAGCAAGCAAATCAAACACCTTGTGCATGGAAACACCTGTGATTTTTTCTGAAAACTAAGTTGTCTCAAAGGCTCCCATGGATGAAAAGATTAGGCTAGCTAATTAGCAAGTTAGGGTTTTCATAATTAAAATTTGTATAACGGTAACCTTTTAATGTTAACTACAGTTTAACAAATCAAACTGATAATTTCCATGATTAATTACCCTTCCAGTGAAGTTGATAATGAAAATAATGTATGTCATATTACCAAGGCATTCAACAACATATGGAAAATAATAAATTCATTCTTTAAAGGATTGGAAAGTTTAAGCTTTGGATAATAAACCTTCAGGTACATCCCACAAGAATGTGCTTAATTTAAAGATGAAACTGAGAATTTCATGTTCCATGTGCCCCAGGAAATCCTCAAGGGAGGTGCACCAGTAATGCGCAAGGTTTCAAAACATAAGAAAATAAAAACAACCTACATGAATTTATTCTTGAATAGGTATAGAAAGGTAAGTTCTTTTAACGAGCTGAGAGGAGCCTTTTTCTTTTGATTTACTTGATAATTATTGACAAATAGAAGTGTTTCAGATTGAAGACAACCACACCAAGGAACTGAAACTGAGAGTTTGGAATAGGAACAACATGGGCAGAACTAGTTCATAATAATTTTTTATTTGGAAATTCAAGAAGGCCTTTTAAAAAAAATTACATGGTAATGTGACGAACTCAAGGAACAAAAATTCAGCTGCCACCTGTAACATTCAAGTTTTAGCTTGTTTTTGTAACCACCCCATCCCACATTTACCCGCTTTTACAAGCTCGCCCAGTAAACATGAGCTAAAAGTTACTATGACATGTCCCAACATCCAAGTTCCAGTTATGGAAGTGGGGTATACTAACCGAAAAAATATTAAAATCCCTCAGGCACACCAGATCACCTAGGTGTTAGACAACAACCACTGGTGTTCAAACCCTAAATAAAAACTTCTTTTAAGTGAGCTCATAGCCCAACCACACACATAACACATTGTGAGTACATTTTGAAAGCTTTAGCTGCATGCATAGGAATCCCTCCGTGAAGTTGCAACTAAAGTTTTCTATTGCCATGCATGTGAACGAAAATTAGTGCCACATTATTAGGGTTAGCCTAGAGGCCACTACCCAAAATAGCCCAAGACTTTCTAGAATCAAGTCTAAGGTGCTGAAAATTCTATATGATAAGTTATAAGGCTAGATATTGTTGAGAAGTTTCTAAACACATGAGAACATTTTGTCAAACACATGTTAAACATAATAACTACTAGTCACGAATGCATATGTTCAAAGTCTCCTTAACGTCACCAAGAAATCACAAAGAAAGCTCAATTCCCTCTCAAAATAATTGCAACAACTCTTGTTAGTCTATGCATACACATAACCATTCAATAACTTATAAAATCATGAATAAGATCCATAACTAGAGCACATCATTTAACCAAGCCTATAACCAACATATAACCATAATGACTCCATGAAAAATGACTCATAGAATAAAAAAATACCCAGTACATGTGCTCACTGATCACACTAAGAAAATAATTCAGATTAACATATGCAAATGCCAACAAAGTTAGGTACTTCCACATACCCCCTGACAATATATTGGGCTAAACCAAATCTATCTTTCAGCTAATCACCCCTGTGCCATATTTCAAGCATAAATGTGGGATCATATCAGTTAAACCAAAATAGAACCAACTAAGGATTCGAGAGGCTAAACCATCTCAACCCTTAATGATCAGGTGCTCAAAATTAGGCTCAAAATTCAAATTGTCATAATCTATATAAACTTAGCTTAAGATCGAAGAACTCGTTATCCTGAATCCAACTATGTGAATGACACTCGAATCTGAGCTCGTATGAAGAAGTTAGAGCAAGTAAAAGTTAAGGTTTGACTTGGAAAGATGGTAGGAGAAGATGATGTGGCAGGGCTCTTCAACAAATGGGGAAGCGCCAAATGGCGGACCACCATTGGCCCCTACATTTTACAAAATCGCATGTCGTAGGTGGGTCAGCATTAAAAATCAGCCCCAGAACAAGCCAGGGTACGATGTGATAATTGCAATCGCACATCACAACAGAGCAGGTGGAAAGGCATTAAAGAATCGACCCTGACAGTTGCGATGGAATGATCATCCCCCGAGTAAGAATGGGTTGCGATGAAATAATCGCAATCACAAATCACAATCACACACCGCAAAAAACAGAGTCTTGCATATATCAGACCGTCCATACTCCACCGATTGAGAATTGCGAAAGGATTTCGGATGTGATAGGGTTATGAGTTCTAGTTAATAGTTCTGTCGGGTCCACCATATTGCAATCACACATCGCCCCGCTACGTTCACAAACCATAAGCTTGCCGATTCTCACCGGTTGCGATTTGCGATGGGACAGTCAATGCCGACAGATTATGGATCGTCGCACAGTGAAATTTTTGCTTATTTAGCACTTTCTGGAGCTAATTTGTAGGATCGTGCCATATTTGGAGCAATTTGTGGACATAATAATGGGAAAACTAGGAGAGGTCATAAATTCTTCATTTTTGCACCAAGTTAGAGGCAAAAAGAGGCTGGGGTACCATTTGTGAGTATTCTAAACTCACTGGAGTAAGTTTCAAAAGCATTTGAGCATTGTAATCACATATTTTTACGTTTTTTAGCATAATAGAGAGGCCCAAGCCATTGGAAGTTAGACCAAGGAGACGTAGCCAAGAAGGGGTGAACTCCTTTATCATGTTCCTATTGGAATGTGTTTTTGATGATGTTCTGTACATGTTTATGTTGTTGTTTATTCTCTTATTTATGTTAAATTGCTCATAAAATTAACATAAAAACTCATCATTTCACTTGCAAAAATTCATGAATCCTTAAGCACAATGAAATCATTTTGTTTCTAATCTAAGGAGGATCTTAGCACAGAAATCTAATATTCTAAATCAGATGATTTGGGTATCAGAGGCACTAGGTTTTCTTTGTGAAAGAAGGATTTAACTAGTTGCAAGTTTATGTCATGCTTACAAGGTTAAAACTCAAAAGAGGAGAAGGGAAGTTGGTTGGAAGCCATGAAGCTGGGTCAAGGGGAAGGAGAGCAAGGTTTCCACAACCTCCAACACAAGTTCAGCCTAAAGCTGCAGTTGAGACTCCAAAGATCATGTCTCATGGAGGATAACCTACAAACATGACAGAAGATGAGAAGACCTTCAGAAATGCTTTCTTTGATATGACAAAGATGGTGAAAGTCCTCTATGAAGAGAGGAATACCAGGCTGCAAGGGGAAAGTTCCAAACCTTCCAAACGAGAAGCCTCTTCAAGAGGAGGTAATGGAAAAGGAGGTGACGGAAATGGAGACAAATATTTACCCTATCCACCATCTTCTTCATCTTCCTCTTCACAAGCCTCTTCAGCCTCTTTTACTAACACAAGTCTTACTCATACTCATCATCATACTTCAAAAGGAACTGGTAAATCACTGTTTTTAAAACTTTATGTTAAATTTGAGTTGCCCATGTATAATTGTGAAGTGAATGCAAAGAATCTTTAAAATGGGATTTTTCAGTTGGAGGTCTATTTCAGGATCGAAAACCTTCAAGGCGATGACATAAAGATTCAGTTATTTTCCTTGAGAATGGAGGGTGCAACACTAGTATGTTGGAAATCAAAGACCCAAGAGAAGATTAAAAAACACAGTAAGATCTCAATTTCTTGTCATGATTTCATTGCTGCAATCAAAAGGAAACTCTAACCTCTATCTTATATGCAAAAAGCCATTGTGAATTGGTAGAACTTTAGACAACTTAAAGGTCAAATGTGTTAGATTACACCTAAGAATTCAGAAAAAGGTATTTGATGTTAGCTGGAGATTTGCAATCACAAGACACATTGTTGAAGTACATAGGGGGTTTACATAGTTACCTTAGGCATACTCTCTTAATGTTTAATCCCAATAATATAGATGATGTGTGTGTGCAAGCCACTCATCTCGAGGCAAGTTGCAAAAACACCCCAGAAGAAGGTAGTAAAAAGCCATTTAAGAGTAAAGGAAAGGAAAAGGCTTTCAAAGGAAAGGCAAAGAAAAATGTCTCTATAAAGAAAGAAGGAGAGAAAGTTACATGCAAACATTGTTCCAGGGAGGGTCACGATGAAGCCCATTGTTGGAAGCTCCATCCTGAAATGAGGCCAAAAAAAAACAACAACAAGGGAAAACAAAAACAATTGGAACCACTAAAGAGGATTTGGGATCTGATTCGGGTGATGAAACTAAAATCACAGACATAAGCTTAAAAGGAAAAGAATACATTGCTAGCACTAGTTCTTCAAACTCACGAAATGAAACTCCAAATGAGGAGAGTAGAATAGAACTTTTTCACATAATGGTGATATCAAAACACAACAAGATTGATACACTTTTCTATAGTGGCTCTTGAGCCAATCTTATCTCTGAAAACATTGTCACAAGTTTAAACTTGGAAACTATTCCACATAATAAACCATATCCACTTGTTTGGGTGTGTGACAATGGGCAATTGCAGGTTGCGAGAAACTATAAACTGAAATTTTCCATTACTGCAAATTTCATAGATGAAGTGGATCTTG
>APFE031114794.1:0-20703 GCA_000404065.3 Pinus taeda | reverse complement strand
CTCTTGGTCGTAACAGTCTGTGGTGATATTGACTCCATTCTTGCAGACATAGCTGAAAGAATTATACATCATCGTGAAGCCGCAAATGCCTTTTATGTGCTCGTAATTTATGCAGGCAGGCTCAAGATAGTAATTTAGATAAGAGGTTTTTTGGGAGAAACCCAATGTTGGAAGAGACATTTAGTTAATTTTTCTTCTATTGTATCTCATTTGCATTCGTTTCCAGTTGTTCAAAAGTTCTTTTAGTGGGGAGGCAAACAACGAGAGGCATTTTATGCTTTAAAACACAATATTAGTTCAGCCTTATACTTACTCTTTTAAACTTTAAAAATTCCTCCTTAAAATTATATCATTCCTTGCACATATTGATAATCAAGGTGGGTATGCACAAAACCTACCTCCTCAAGCCAAAAATCAAGGCAAAACCCTGTGTTTTCTCCTTAAAAATAGCATACTGCTCCTCCTGTAGAACTGCTTGTAGGTGCTCCTGCAGAACCTGTAAGTGCTCTTGTAGAATGCCAATAGCAGGAAGATGGATGAAAGCGATGGAGAACAATGGTTTCGAGGCTATGGGGTGGCAAAGAGCTTGTTGCAGTTAAGTGGATGAGGATGAAATGGAAGAAAAGGTGGTGAAGGAGTTTCGAGGAGTACTTATGTCTTCTTTGAGATATTTTTGGTGATGGGATGAACTAGTAAAAATGTACGTTTCCATATTTGGACTGTTGGTCCCCACTGCCTTGTCATCATGGCTCTTTCCCGCAATCACTTCCCCTCATTGCATTGCAGTTTGCATACCCTCCACTACCTTTCCTTTAGATTTTTTTTCTGAGTTGACTAGGCATAGATGTGGTGGCATCTCCAGATGAGCACACTCAGCTAGATGAGGGTGGCTAGTTAACTGGTCACCTTTTCGCGTTCAACCCTAACCATCTCATTTTCTTATGCATATTTTCCAATTACACAGATGCAACAGAGGAGAGGGTTAGTCACTTACGTGCGAGTCGAATGTATGTGATGTGAGGAATTTTGGTTCCTTTTGCTACTGCATGCTTGTATTTCAGTTGTTGCATGCCTATATCTCCTCTACTGCATGCTCTCTGCTTCCTGATGTGTAGCTTGTTTGCTTTCTGCAAGTATCCTCTGGCTAGATCTAGCTTTGGATGTCCCCTTCAATCCCATGGTTGCATTTCTTTTGTTGTTGTGGCTTGATTTTAATGGGATCAGTTGCTACAGGAATTCCTACACGAGCTCATGTAACTGCTTCTCCCTTTAAAATGTTTAGCTGATTTTTGTGCTGGGAGCTATGAGGATGATGCCAGAGATGATGATGAAGATGGGGAGGTACTTGATAAGCTGCAAGTGAGATTTTAGGTGTTTCTCCCTTTATTTATTTATTTTTTTCTAAAACTGGTTTCTGTATATTTCAATAGGAAGAAAAAAAATGATGATGATGAGGTGGTGCAAGTGTTGGATGGATGGAAAGAAGGGTGGATAGTTGTAGGAGAGTCTACATGCTCTTCATGAAACCTCCCAGCCCCTCAAACTGCTTTTTGGAACCATTTCTAGCTCTCTGTGATTTCTACAGGAGCCACTTGTAGAACACACAGGGCGTCCTGTAGAACACACAATTTCCAGAAAAAAACACAGTGGGGTGAAAGAAAGGTTAGAAACAATGGAGACGAGTGTAAGGGAGATGAAATAGGCTCTATGGCATCTTCTCTTGCTCCCTGTGGTCCACCGTAACCTGCAATGCACATAAAAATTCAATTTTCTTTTCCTTCTTTTCTCTGCTTTTCTTCTTCGTTTTTTTTGAAGGACAACTAGGGCACCTCAAGGAGGTTTTCACCCTAATTGCTTGCCCTGGGCGCCTCAAAGGGAGGTTTTCACCCAGGGATCTTATTCTCTCTCTTTTTTGTTTTTGTCATCACTGGGCCGCCTCAAAAGAGGTTTTCAACTCAATGATGGGACTCAAGCGCCTCATGGACGTTTTCACTTGAATCCTTATTATTTTTTCTTTTTCTTTCTTTTGCTTCTTTAGTGAGTGGGTGAAGTGAAGGCTAAGACCTACTCCACTACCATCACTATCTTATTCAGATCTTCAATGAACTCTTGTTTGGAGAGGGGCTTCTTGTAAATTTTCAACCTATGTCCATTGACAAGCATGGGGACAGCCTCCTCATCAATGGTTCTGATCACAACATTGTCATTGCATTTTTCTACAGTGGAGGGTCCCAACCATCTTGTCCTTAGCTTTCCTTTGAAGTATTTAAACCTCGAGTCATAGAGCAGTGCCTAATCTCCCTCTTGGAATTGCTTCTCCTTGATACTTTTGTCATTCCATATCCTCCTCTGAAGCTAAACGACCTCTGTGTGGAGAAGGGCCTACAATCTTTGTTCATCCAATCCATTGAGCTGGAGTAGTATTCCCTTTGTGCATGGCTGAGGTCTAGGTCCAGCTGAGCTGCCATTCTTAGTGTATTGTATTCAAATTCTATTGATAGCGAAGCCTTCTTCCCATAGACTAGTTCTTAGGGTGTGAATCCTGTGGTGATCTTCCATGTTGTGTTGTAGGCCCAGGTGACCTCAACTAGTCTATCCGCCCAATCTTTTCTATTGTTGCTCACTACCTTAGTCAGAATTCCTTCCAAAGCTCTGTTAGTGACTTCCACCTACCCATTGGCTTGCAGATGGTAAGGGGTGGAATTCCTTTGCTTGATTTTATGATGTGTGAGCAGGTCTTCAATCAACTTGGAAGTGAACTGACTACCTTGGTCTGTGACCATTTCTCTTAGATACCCGAACTTATAGAATATGTTTTCTCTCAAAAACTCAACTATTTTTTCCTCTGTTGCTACCTTGATTTCTTTTGTTGCTGCCCATTTTGTCAGATAATCGGTGCACAGAATGATGTATTGATTATGTTTTGAAGGAGGGTTGATAGGACCCATAAAGTCCATGCCCCACTTCTCAAAGGGCTCAAAAGTCACTTGAGGTTGCATGGGCATCTCATCCTTTGGAGTAGGTTTCCCCATCCTTTGACACCGATCACATTGCCTGGTATACCTCCTCACATCTTGATGAAGAGTGGGCCAATAGTAGCCTGCTTGAAATATCTTGAAGGCAGTCCTCTTTGCTGCAAAATGGCCTCCATAAGGCCCGTCATGACACGTCAGGAGAATGTCAAAAACTTGCTCCTCCATGACACATCTTCTCAGGATCTGATTTGGGCCAAGTTTGAAGAGATTGCCCCCAATCCAGGTGAAAGGGGTGCTTCTCCTCACGATCGTGCTCTTCTCCTTTGAGGATAGGTGTGGTGGGAACTATGCTGAAACTAAGTAGTTTGCTATATTAGCAAACCATGGAGAGAGTACTGAGATAGAAAACAGGTGTTCATCTGGCATTTGATCATCCACCATTCCTTCTTCACCTACAGACAAGTTTACGCTAGACAAAAAGTCAGCAACAACATTTTCTTTACCAGGCTTATCGACAATGGTTAAATCAAACTGCTGCAGTAAAAGGAACCATCTAAAAATACGAGCATTTACCTCTGGTTTGTTCATTAAATATCTAATTGCAGCATGATCAGTGTGTACAAAGGTTTGATTTTCTGTGATGTAATGCCTGAATTTGTTTAAGGAATGCACTATAGCTAGGAGTTCCTTCTCAGTTACCATGTAGTTTAAATCTAACTTTGATAAATTTTTACTTCTAAAGTATATGGCATAAGGTAACTTTTCATCAATTTGTCCTAAGGCTGCTCCTATTTCTTTGTTTGAGGCATCTGTGTGAATGTGGAAAGGCAGGGCCCAGTTTGGTCCTCTCAAAATTGGGGCAGTCACAAGTTTGCTTTTCAAGGTATCTAGGGCTTCAACAATGAGATGCTAATGGCTGTTGTGTCCAATCTATAGATAATCTAGAGATCATTTTTTTCCCAGAAGGAAGCCATTTTTTCCAAGAACAATTTCCAGAGGAAGTGAATAAACTTCTCCTTGGCTTTTTGAATCAGCACCTGTGAATGGATATCAATCAAAGTAGAACATGTAAGGCACAAAGTATTAATATTAGAACATTGATATTAGAAAAGTATTCAAGGTACCAGGCTTCAAATAAGCATATAGTTGCTCTCACCAACCAAAGGAACTTACCTCTGCAACACATAGCCAAAAATCCAGGAACGAGCTTGGCAAGGAGACATATTTTTGGTTCTATTCCATTGATCATTTCTTCAATCATGCACATCAACAAACCGTTTTTGTAGTGGCTGATCAGTTGATGTTTTCCCACCAACAAATACTACTATCAGAACCTTATAATGCCCAAAATCAACATCAATTGTCATA
The DNA here is from genome assembly GCA_000404065.3 of Pinus taeda. Lineage (NCBI taxonomy): Eukaryota > Viridiplantae > Streptophyta > Pinopsida > Pinales > Pinaceae > Pinus > Pinus taeda. The sequence continues at coordinate 16,360 of APFE031114794.1, read as the reverse complement.
CAACGAAGGAAACTATTATTGTTCACTAGTCTTGAAATTGGAAGTAATATTTTCATTTTGTTAAAAAACGATGGAAGAAAGTAATTGCTTGCAGAAAAGAGTAAAACCAAACAAATTTAAGAATTTTTGAAAAATAAACTCCATGAAACTAGTAAGGGTCATATTCCATGAGCACTAACTAGCAGGATGGGTATGTGTAATGTATTATACTTACTCTAAGACCAACCCAAATGTGACATTTGATATATTGAAATGCAGAAGCTACCAGAAAGTAATAAAGTTAAATAGGGGAGAGAAACTAACCAGAAATCCCAAAATGGGGGTGTTGGCTTTGACGACCTGGTACTGATGCCATGCATGATGTGGATACCAAACTTGAGCCCCATCTGATGGATAGAATCGACAATGGGCTTCATGCTTTGGCCACCAGATGTGGAGGGCCACCATGCAAGGTCTAGAAACAAGGCATCCCCATTCATCTATCAAATCATGCCCTGGAGAACTCACCGATGCTCCCTTTCCCCGTTTCCTGTACCACAAGAAATCCACCACTACATATTGCAGCAGCTTCCCTCTTAGATTCCACTCGCCTTTTTGAACACAAAATAAATGACTACCTGCCAACGTGCCTTAAGGAAGGGTTTGTGGTTACGTAGCATTCAAAGCGAAGCAATTCATCGACCATGATCTGTGCCTTATCCATAAATTCATCCTCCGTGATAATCCAAGAGAACGAATCATAATGAATAGGCTTTAGGTTAGATGCACGCATCGTAGCCACCCAACAAAGAATTGCAAATGGGACTATGGTTATAATAATGCAAATCAAGATTTAGTTGATTTGACAGTTAGTAATATCAAACGGTGGAAAACATTTAATCGTCTAACAATGATCTGACTATCAAGATTATGACAGAAAGGCAGTTGGGGGAGTTGATTTCAGAGGGGAATGCCTTATGACATAATTAAAAAAAAAAACAATATTTTACAATCTTTATAGAATTAGAGTAGAAATAATTTGATAATAATTTTTTTGGATTTTTTAATATAAAAACTTTATTAAAAATTGAAATATATAAATATTTTTTATAAGATTAAATTTAATTTAATTGAGATTTAATAGTATATATAATATAATATATATATAATATATAATATATATATATATATATATATATATATTAATTTTTTTATTTTTAAATAGTTTAATTAGTTTATTTTTTCTTATTGAAAAAGATTTGAATTTTGATTCTCATGGTTTACGCAAAATTTTATAATATAATATGATAATCACTAATTGAAGAATTGTTAATTTTTTCTATTTTGTTTTATTCATTTAAATATTATTCGAGAGGGGAAATTTTATGTAAACCGTTTCATCAAACATAATAGTGATTAAAAATACCAGTTTAAAAGGCTTCAAATTATTGTTTACTTGTGAAGTAATATTTGAACAAACAAAGATTTTAATTATATAGTTATGAAATGAAGTAATGGCTTCAGCCAAAAGTCTGATCACCTGCTCTCAAGGCCTAATAAGTAGCTTCTTGATGTTTACAGAAATTATCAAACCTTAACCAATGCTACTGAGCTCTTCTAAATTCTGGCCGCAATTTAAAGGCAAAATTTAGAAATGGCAGATTTTGTATTCTAAACATTTAAGAGCTAGGTCTCACTTATAAATTTATAGCTTAAGAGGATAGCTTAACAGGATACAAATAATATGAAAACAAGTATTATAATCAATCTCTGGAATTTTGATATTTTTCAAATTTTGATGTTTAAAATTGATTTATAAATAGTCTCACTCTGTATCAAACTCCTAGGATAGCTAGTTATTTCATTAAATAAAATAATTACAGTAATGGAACCTTGAGCCTGCTAGGCCACCAAGAGTCGAATGGGCTTTCACGGCCATAGATTCTTCTTAGTTCTGATCGAATCGTCATGCATAAGGCCCGTCTGCACTGCTATTTACCATCATGGCCTTGTTTTGCATACCCATGCACAACTTTCTGTTTTGGTTGTTCAGCCTTCAAATTCTTTCCCTGAACCAGCCACTACTGGTAGTGTCACTTTCACCTCTGGGACTATGATAGTCCTCTTTTCCATAGAAAAGACCAAGTTATTCTAGAACCAGCTATTTTAGAGATTTGAATCTGTGATCTTTTAATTTAGCCGATAATTCAGTTCATAAATTATCCAGAATTAGTAAAAACAACTGCGCAAAGAATTACTCTTATTCTCTTCTTCCTGGATAGTTTCCAGCTTTGGTCTCCAGCATTGAACTCTGGATGTTACTAACTGCTCATACTGTTTCTTCAATTCCGGAGTGTTACAGAGCCCACGCTTATCATCTGCAGAATCCTCGCTCACTGGATCGCACTGTTCATCACTTTTAAGCCTTGCGTCCTCCATAATCTTTGTGATAAAGTCTGGGGACAGTCTGATCCGACGCCCTCCGCCCACGTTGCTGCTCTCTATCTCAAACGGCTGGCAGAGAGCAGATGCGCGTTCGACACTGCGCAGGGGACCTGATAATACACCACCAGTGGAAATAGGTGTAGACGGTGGTGATATGAAAGATGCAATCGAGAGGAAAGTTAGCTCGGACTCGAAGAACTGATGGGGCAGAAGGAAATACTTGTTTCCTACCTTCAGTTCATCCTCTTCAGAAAGCGCCGGAGTCTTGTGACCGATGTAGAAGGAGCCGGAATGGCAGAGTAAATGTTGAGGGAATTCCTTCATGATTTGGCCGGCACTCACTGGTTTCTGAAAAATCACGACATCACCCTCTGAACGAACGAGTTGGATGGTTTTCTTCTCCCTATCCAACGCCACGCGGGACGCATAGATGCCCATACCTCTTTTTTTTTTCAACAAAGCACAGCATGTGGAAGGAACGAGGACTTGAGAAATGGAGTACTGCTATATAAAAGGCGTAATGCTGTGAATGACTGAGACTTGACGATGACTTTGACATGATTGATTTTACAGGAATTTTGAATGTAAATTGATGAACAGTCTAGTTTTCGATAAAGGAAACGTGAAAAAGACTTTGATTCTCTTTCAAAAAGCAGAATGACTAAGAAAAAACAGTAGTCCAGTACCAACTCGGAGAGTTTTTTCTTGACGTGATTTTGTTTTTAATAATAGGAAATTGTTAAAATTGTAATTTTAACTACTTAAGATTATGTATGAATATTTGAATGGGATTTTAAAATTATATGATTTTGGAAATTTTATTTTTTGTTTTCCAGATTTATTTTTTATTGGTATGATTTTTGAGATTTAATATGTAGTTTGAGTAGCTGAAATCAAAGGGCATCTAAGTAGTTAACATCAACAATCATTAACACTTTTATCCTGCTCTATTCGATTAGATAAGACACTTTCAACTGTTGATTTGAAGTGTCACTATTTTTTCCAAATATCAGTTGAGTTGCTTTCTTTTCACCTCCGAGTTCTGTTGTGGGCTCTCGGGCTCTCTGTTGTGGGCTCCCTGGCATGGCAAGATATTTTTACTGCTTTTTCCCATTCTTTTATGTCATTCTTGAAGATATTTTTACTGCTTTTTCCCATTCTTTTATGCCACTCTTGACCTTAAAGTTAATTGTTTCTTTGGTCTACCAATTGTTGTTGTTGTTCTTCTTCCCTGGATTTTGGCGAGCATTGTTCTTCTTCCGTGTCTTTTGACAAGCACTGATTAGTGTTAAATTATATACCCCATACACTAGTTAAAACTAACTGCAGTCAATTCTTTAGCTGTTCTCATTCCAATGGGGAAAGGTGCAAAAAAACAAAAGGAACGAAATGCTTTAATGTTGGCTGCCGGTAGTGGAATGTGCCACAAAGAAGTGTTGTATTTTTGTTTTTGTTGTTGCAGACAACATCTTTAGCCCTTAAAATTTAGTAGAGGTAAGTGTTGCTAGTATTTTAGTGACCGTCAGATACTGTTGGCAATTTACAGAATTTTGTCTGAACTGTTTGTGTGAAACACATGCGGATCTTCCAGAGGCATTGATTTGGGTTAAGAAAAGAGATTATTTATGGTATGTGATGTCTTTCGGATTACGAATGCACGCAGGCAAGCTAAATTCGATGCATCTGGAATTTGCATTATTTTATAAGAATTTTAAAGTATCTTCTTGCAATTTTGGAAGGATCAGAAGATTTAATCATTTAATTTTCCTGTTAAAAAGTCTTGAAGATCTCAAGATGAGAGGGGACAGGTAAATTAAAGTTCTAAATGTTTCCTATAGTTAACTTTGGTTAACTTTGGCATACGCTTGATCAGGGTATAGATCTGTGTCACCTCTATAATTTCTTGCTCGGATTTTCCAGGGACAGTATTTGGTGCATCTTGAAGTAATTTTGATTTGTATATATTATTCGAGATTCCCAGGAGGCTGCCCATTTCATTCGATCAACCCAGTTGATGGTCGTAATTTTGACTTGTATATATTATTTGAGATTCCCAGGAGGTTGCCCAGTTGGTAGGGGATAGTCGTGCTGGTTATTGGTCACTAACAAGTTTCGTATATGCTTGGTCATCTATAGAGGTTTCTTGATTTTGGGTAATTAAATTACTCTAAAATGAAATAAGGCATTCAATGTGTTCCTTGTAATATAAATATAAAGAAAACATCTAAAGAAAAGTAATTGCACAATGATCCAATCCGAAAAAACAACGTTTTACACAAACCAATTAACTCTTCTAGAAAAATTCAACAATTCCAATTTAATAATCCTATCGGCCTCTCTTTGTCTAGTATACTAGTTTTTAGTTGACTGGATTTTTTAGCATGTAGCTTTCCCTTAGCACAGAGCACAAGCACCCTTGGTAAGGTTTGATCCTGTGTCGCCTTGCTCATTAAACTCATCCTCTCAACGCCTTGCTGATGAAGCCCATCCTCAATGGGTTATTTAAAAAGGATTTTAAAATTTTTGGTTTTACTTGTTAATTCTACTTCAAATTTAATTAGAGCGGGAAATAGTAATTTTAATGTGTTGAATTTACATAATTGGATTATTTTATGAGCTTTTAATATATTTTTACATTAAAGATATAATTAAATGTTATAATTTCATTAAAAACTATAATGAAAAGTTTGTGGAAATAATGTCTCACAAACTCTGAAGTCTTGGGTTCAGATCTTGTACTATGCTCGATCGGGTGAGAAGTTGGACATGATGAAGATGTAGTCCTACCAAGTTTACAAAAAAAACTATAATCAGAAGTTAAAAAAATATCTTATTAAACTATTTTCAATAATCTTAAATTTTTTGTTTTTATTTGTGAAAACTATTATCTATTAAAAATAATTTTGGATTTTATGATTGAGCAATTTTTATTTAAATCATAAATTTTTGAAAGAATTTTAAATATTTTCAAAATTTGCAATAAGATTAATTATTTTAAAATTTGCAATCAAATTAATCATTTTTTTTGGGGCAAATATCAATAACTTTATTTTTTGCCATTTCTGTATTTCAATATTCAATACAAATATATAAATACCGAATATTAAAAACCAACAAGAAAATTTAATGAATTTTAAAATATTTTGAAAATTTACAATCAAATTCAATTTATTTAATTTTTTTTGATAAATATTTAAAATTTGATTTTTTGCTTTTTCATTTTCAATATTTTAATATTTTTCAATACAGAAATACGGAATTTTAAAAACAAAAATGTGAAAATAAAATTTTAGATATTTAAAAAAATCCCAGAAACGCTGAATTTTAAAAACAAAAATACAAAACATAGAGTTTAGATATTTGAAAAAAATCAAAATTAGGAAAGTTGAATTTGATTCTGGAAACATCGAAGTGCCATATTTAAGAAATATGCAGTTTGGATAAAGATTGCCAACTAAATATAAAAACCAGAAGGATGAAGTAAGAATTGAGAGGCGATGCTTCTAAAAAGTAGGGCCGAATGAAATAGTCACAAGTAGTTCTTGCCACGTTTCATTTATGGCGACGTTTCACCGTCATCTCCGAAAAATTAGTGAGAACCCACATCTGCCCTCACAAGTGTCAACAAATATTCAACGTTCCACACAGCGTCAAACCTTGTTTTTACGAAATGCAGCAAAAAGGTGAGGCAACTTTGCCCACTTTATGACCGTTGGCGTGACCTTAGTGCTCCAGTTTATTCCAAATCAAATAATGTTTGCTCACAATGTGAATATTGGCCGTATTGTACGTACGTATTTATCTGAAACTTTGAATAAACAAAGTACGCCGAGCTCAATGATGAATGATGATAAATTCCATTAAATCTGTCTGTGCATTCTCCCGAAGAGGCCTCAATTCAACATCTGTCACAAATCAATCAATTGTTGAAAGGCTAAAATAAATCTGTCGTGCATTGGGATTAACAGAGTCACGAGAATCTTACCGGCTTATTATAAGTGCGTCATGAGTGTGTTAAAAGGATTATTATAACGGAAAAACAGCGAACTTTGCTGCGAAATGCTGAGAGATAACCAATACTCGATAAACCAGTTAAATAAATTAAAGATAAGGGTTTTGGTGTTTGGAATTGATTTCTAAGTAAAAGAGACTTTGCTGCGAAATGTTGAGAGAGAACCAATACTCGAGTTAAATAAATTAAAGATAGGGGTTTTGGTGTTTGGAATTGATTTTTAAGTAAAAGAGTTGTGTTTAATTTTTGGAGGTTTTATCATAAAGTTTTAAGATATATATGTAATGAAATCAAGACTCATTACCAACTCCAACTTCTAGAGTTTTAGTGTTTAGAATCTATTTACAAGTAAAAGACCCTTATAAACCTAACAAGAAAATCACAATCAAATTACTCATATACTTCTAAATTTTTTTTTCCTTCCAATAATGTTTCCAAAGCCTTGAAAGGAGTCACACTTTCTAAGTCTTAAACACCGATGTAAACATCGAACCCACTGTCTTTGAAACCTTATGGAAGACCCAGTAACAAGTTTATTTTAGAAATTTGTTTTTATTGATATTTTATTTTAAGATTTTTTTTTAAAAATGTAATTGATAAATTTTAATGATTTAAAAAATCATAATTTTTACAAAAATTATACCACTCTATTTCAATTAAAATACCAAACATTTTTTAATTAAACACAGAACCTAATAACATAAATAATATATATATATATATATAGTATATATATATAATATTATTATTTATACTATACAAGAATTAAATTCAATGGATTTTGAATTGACAATGAACCCAAAAAAAGCCAATGCTTCAAAAACTCAATGAATTAACTGATTAAAAATATGAATTTATTTATACCAACAAAAATTAAGTTCAATGGATTTTGAATTAACATTGAAACCAAAAAAGTCAATGCTTAAAAACTCAGTGAATTAACTGATTAAAAATATTATTAACCAAAATAAGAAAACATTCTAAAAAATAATTCAAGTTTTGAGGAAGTATTTGAAAGAAACCCAACACGAGATTAGTATTGCAAATTTAAAATAACTGTAATGGTGGATAATATAATGATAACTGTACTGTAATTGCAATGGCTGATCAGTACGCTAAGACGTGTGATTGGGAGAAATATTTCTCACAGAGAGGAGGCGCCAACGATATACAGTAAAATAATGGAGCCTTTACATGTTCTTGTTTTTCTACGTCGCATAGAGTCATCTCTTTATATCAATGTTGTTAATCTTATTAATATTAATTTCTTTCCCAAACCATTATAAAAATATTAGATAGCTCAATATCATACATCATAAAGTGTCTGAGGTTTTTACATTGATTATATAAATACAATAGATTTTTTTGGAAAACAATTTATGAGTTAATGAAATAATTTAACCATAGGCCAAATTTAAAAACCTAATTAGTTGGAGAGATTTTTTACACTCATCTATACGATTCTGTTTAAAATAATTAAACTTTAACAACTCAACTTCTAGAATAGCATAACCCAACTAGATAATGAGACAAAATGTTCTAAATTTGTAACTAGAGGTTTCTTTTGTTTTCTCTTCTTTTTTAATGAAGAATGTTTCCGTCAGGACTGAAGGGTTTGTATTAACAAAATAAGGAAGGTAAATAATAGAAATAAAGTGTTTATAACAAAAAAAAAATAATGATACAAAGAAATAAAATAAGAACTGAGATAAAATCATATCTGAGTTTGCATTAACAAAAGAAGAATGTACATAATATAAATAAAGTGTTTACAACAAAGTAAATGGTAGACAAAAAAAATAAAATAAGAATTAAGATAAAATCAGATTTAATAAAAGCAGTCAGCTAGTCAAAATCTGCGCTCAATGACCTTGAATTTTGTAGAGCATAAGTTGTAACAGTTTAGAGAAATAAAGAGAGATTGGTGTTATAAAATATGCGCTCAATGACCTTGAATTTTGTAGAGCATAAGTTGTAACAGGTTAGAGAAATAAAGAGAGATTGGTGTTATAAAATATATGATAAAGAAGAAGATATGCATAGCAAAAAAGTTGTATATAAAAGTTTGATTTTGTTTATGATGAAAATTACAACCAAATTCTTGAAAATAAGACTTCTACGGAAGTTTTTGATGGGTCTGAACAAAAAATTACTACAATGTAAAATTAAATCATAGACAATAGCTTCGAAAAAAAACAACAACGATGACAATTTATTGAAATCCTTCGAGCAAACGCAATTAATTACTACAATCTAAAATTAAACCATATACAATAGCTTGGATAAAAAGCAAGGATGATAATTTATTGAAATCCTTCAAGAAAATGCAATTATAGACAACTTGTTCTTTGCAAAAAGATAGTTGTTAGCACTGGTTTAAGGATAACTAGACCCTCGACCAACACTAAAATAGATTTGAAAAATACAAGATACCTCAGAAATTCCTTGAAAAAAGTTAATGGAGTCACCCTAATTTGTCTCCCTAGGGTGAAATGCTACTGTTGTCACCATCAAGATTAGAGTCCAAATTTTTAAAGAAAATAAAACCAAAGGATAGAATGACAATTTAGAAATTTTATGGCTCGCCTCTCTTCATAGTTCTCTCTCCCTTGCCTTCATAGATTCAATTCCTATTTAAAATACTTGAAAACATTTTTGGGAAGTTTTGTTGTTTTATATTCTAATATGAATTTGATTAGAAAGCCATAGGAAGGGATCTTCTAAAGGCATAATAAAATGAATTAATTTATGAAACTTTATGTTTGATCCTGGTAAGTGGGACCCTCCTTTCCATTAGATGGGATTGATAATTCCTTCCTTTTGAGCATGAATGAGGAAACTTCATAATCATATTCCTTGCCTCATGACAAATGTATAATATCCCATACAAATTATAATAATCTAATATAACATGTTACAAAAGAAGTGCTATATAATCACATGTGACACAATTCAAAAACATATGCCACATTATCAAACATCCCTTTGCGTATGATATCAAGGTAAAAATCATATCATCTTCATGAAAAGGAAAACCTTGTTCCTCCATAATCATTGTAACCCATACATATTAGATGTGCCGTCAAAATATGTTCATGGCCAACAGAGGGTCATATGGATGACAAAAACCCATACTATAAATAAATCAAAACATCATAAACTATCCAAACATATATGCAAGTAAATGAAGTGCCCAAACAAAGTTGAAGTAGTAGCATCATTTACCAGTGTATATCAACCAGAAAGTAGGAGAAACTCAATAACATCCACAAGTGTATCAAAATTTTACTAGAAGCATCCATAATTTGTTATTTTGGCCTATGGATGGAGCACTTTTTGCCTGTTTATCTTCCTCGAAACAGTGGGATGTGATAGAATGGGAAGAACCATGTAAAGAATTAAAGAGAGTGACTTGGGATTTTTTTCCTTTTATCACTTGTGGTAGGTTAATGAATGGTTGCATGCTTGGAGGATTGACCAACTGGGTTGGAAAGTATAGTGGGTTGCTTGGAAACCTAAGCAACAGATGGAATACGTTGACTTGCAGGTGTAGAATGTCGTGGTGCTGCCTATGGAGATTGTACAATACATGAAGTGGCTAGCTGTAAGTGATAAGAGACATTTAATTTAGGAGGAAGGGGAAATGAAGCAGTATGCCAAACTTGAACAAAGCACATAGGGTGTGTTTTGAAATTATGTTTTACCAACCATCATTTTCAGGAATAACGAGAGGAGTAGAGATATGTGGTGGCGGTGCATGATTAATAGGGAGTTGTTGAGGTTGAGCCATAAGATGAGGGATAGGGTGGCCTAAAAGGTTAACTACATCAGTCTGAAGCAACTTCCTTAGCTCTTTTGAGCCTTCTTCAAAATGAATTAACACTTTGAGCCTCCTCTCCCTCCTAATTCCCAAATTTCCATCTTTATTCTCTCTCTTTAACTCTATTTATGTTAAAGAAGCTGTTATTGAAAGTGCATTCGCAAAAGTTACTCATAGGTAGTAAATAATATGGAATACATCATTAAAAAATTAGTAAAGCATATGATTTTCAAAGAAGACAAACTAACAACAGGGACTGAAATTTTGAGGGGAAGGGAGATGCATTGGTGCGTTGTTGAAAACAATTTGTGTGAAAACCAAAATAATTCAAAAGGCTGCTTTTTCTTTGTCAAATAAGCATTGGAGGGAAAAACATATAAATAAAATTCTGAGATCAGACAAGTCTATAAGATAAATCATCTTTTGAAATTTACAGAGGAAGAGTCGGGGTGATCTTTCTTTGTAGACATATAGTGTTTTTATAAAACAAAATACCTCTATCACTATCATATGCCATGATAATTCCTCCAAATTAATGGTCGCATGGTTCTCGTCAGTCAATTTGTACCTGCAGGAAGACTTTTCTCCCTTCATGAAGGATTCCTATAAGGTGGCGTGGATCCTGTCAGTTAATTCCTTTTAAAATAATTCCCTACCGTACCTCTACAACACTTTCCTTAACTGGATAACGTACGCCTTCTGTTTTCCCTTGTTTTCTGTGTCTCGTTTGGCCTATCCACTTTTGGCCTCTGCCGTATAGTCGTATAGCTGATGCTTTTTGTAATCTTCCCGCGACATTCATGGAGATCCTCTCTTACGTGTCTGCCTCGTCAACATTGGTGCGGGCCACTATAGAGGTGGAAAAGGCCTATGGTGGATTTTCTTGCCAGGAGGGATGGCAATCTGTGTTGGCAAATTCAATTATCACACCAACTTCCCTGGCGGCATGTGAAATCGAAGGTGGCAGGGATGAAATCCCGCGTCATAGAAAGAAGCGGCATCCTTTGAAGACCACTCCCCCTCCCTCAGCCTGTAATCTTGACAGTGTCTTTCTTGCTGACAGAGTTACTAGTCTTCAAGAACATGCATTGGTAGGTCATTGGCACTTTCCAGACATGGAGGATTGCCATATGCATTTATGGCTAGGAAATCACTAGAATGCCTTGCTAGGATATATTCCTACTATTGTTAGATTAATGAAAGACTGGTATAATTTTCACTTTATTAATGAGAAAGACTTGGAGACTATTTGCTCTCTTCCATGGGTACACGGTAAGAGCTTTTTAGCTCTTCACCAATGGTATATAGGATACAACCCATTAAAAAACACTCCATCGAACAATCTAATATGGGTTAAACTTCCAAGGCTACCAATCGAACTATGGACCCGAGAGACTCTATCTGATATTGGGAATGCAATTGGAAAATTCGTTTATGTAGACCCAAAGTGTTTGGGTGCCAAGGACAAGAGAGTTGCATGTATACTCATAGAGAAAGAATACCGCAGGGGATTTCCTGATCATATCGAGCTTCTATGGGGGGATTTAAATTTACGTCAGAGACTAGACTTTTGGGGGGTTTCGTTCTGATGTTCTTCTTGTCATAGAATAGGCCACCTGAAGGAGAATTGTCCTTTTCGTCGAGGGGAGAGGAAAATGGAAAAGAAATATCAATACAAACAATGTTCAAAGCTTCCGGAAAGTGAGTTGAGGGTCCCTGTGGGAGGTAGAAATTCTTCATATAGTAGGTATCCTTGATTAGGTATGGCTAAATCGTTCTCTCCTTTTCTATCTCCTTTTTCAAAGCTTTGTGTTTTCCTCGGAAGTGTCATCGCTCTGCCTCATATTCACCTAAAAGGTATTCTTTCTATGGTAAGGAAACAGATTCCCAGACTTTTTCCTTTCCTCCTGAGCCATATTCGAGTAAAGAAGTTCCCTTGCCATCCCAAATTCCTCATCCTATGGCTAATATTCCATCAACATCTCATATTACATATGTTCCATCTTCATCTTCTTCCCCTAAAAAATCTAACATTTTGTGAAAAGGAAAGGGTATTTGCTCTGATAGTACTCCTCCTTCCTCAAATGGAAAAGGTTTATGTTCTGAAGGGACCCCTCAGAATTCAAAAGCAAAAATTCCATGCATATCTGTTACTCCCCCAAACTCTCCACTTATTTCTCCTACGAATTCTATAGGAAGCAACTTGGATATCCTTCTGAAGAAGAAATCTCTGGATCTCTATGCACTTACTATACATAAACCTGATTCGGTTCGTTCTCCCCACATCAGTCCAAATTCTGCAATGAACATCATAGTTAGAAGAAAGCAGAATAGGGGATCCAGACACTTTCGTGGTAGAACGGAATGCACTATTCAGAATATGGACACATTGATAGATATTCCTATAATTGACCTCTCAGAGAATGGGTCCCTTGAAGCAAGACAGCCCAGAGACTATCTATCATGACTCACATCATTTCAATGAACATAAGGGGTGTAGGGGTGGAATAAAAATTCTTAGCCCTCAAGGAGATTCTCTCTTCTAAAAATCCTAACATTATTCTAATAAAAGAGACAATGCATGTTGCTGATGTCTCTATCGGATATTTTCGACGTATGTTTCCTCTCTGGCATATTGTAGCAACTGATGCATGTGGTTTATCGGGGGGATTAGTAATCATATGGAATCCTTTATGGATATCGACTAAGGCATATAAATGTTTTGCAAGTATTCTTCTGTTTGCAAATATTCGAGGTCTATCTGGTTCCATTCATGTGTTAAATATATATGCCCCGTATAAGGAACAACATCCCTTCTGGAACAGGTTTTTATCCTCGGAATTTTTGGAACTAGACTCTCTTCTTATAAGGGGTGACTTAAATTGTACCTTGTGCAGTGATGAAATCTGGGGTGGCGGCAGGAAGGTGGACCCTTTAGCTGGTTTTATAAAGGGGGCTATCCTTCATCACAATATGATTGATGTTTCCCCTCAACTTTTGGGCCCTACATGGGACAATGGAAGACTTGGTGCTTCCTATATCCAAAAGACTAGACAGGTTTCTAATGAGTGACAAGCTGATGGTCCGTATGGGTAGGCCAATATCTAATATTATAAACTATTTTATATATGATCATAGACCAATTACCTTACAATGGAGTAAAATGTGTTACAATAAGGGTCCTCCATTTAAATTCAATAGAGTTTGGCTGAAGGACAAGGAGTTTATTGATCTTGTTAAGAATTTTTGGCCTACTAGTAGCCTTTTGAGGAATATTTCTCCATCTCAAGCCCTTCTGGATAACCTGCGTAATCTAAAGGAAAACGTAAAGGCTTGGCAGGGGAAAAAGGAAAAATCCAATAGGGAGGCTTTGAAAGAGATTCAAAAGAATCTGGATGCTTTGGCAGACAATTTGAAAGAAGGAAATATCTCCCTACAAGTCCGAGGTAGAATTAATGAATTGGAAAAGAAAAGACATAAAATTCTTGCAATAGAGGAAGCTTCTTGGAGGTTGAAGAGAAAGGCGTTATGGCCGAAGGAAGGAGATAGGAACACTAGGTTCTTCCACAGATTTGCAAACAATAGGAGGGAAATAAACTCTATTTGGGAAATCAAATCTGAAAGGGGAGTCATGCTTCACTTTCAGGAGGAAATTAACAAGGAGGCAGTGGCTCATTTTAGAAATGCATATAAAAGGGACGATAACAATAGGATGGAGGACATTTTATGGGGAATTGATCCTTTCCCCAATATGTTTCAAGTTGAACAAAATAGTGCTTTTTTCCATCCTGTGTATGAAGATGAGCTTTTACAAGTTATGAAGTCTTTCAAAAAAGATAAGAGTCCTAGCCCAAATGGCTGGACTATTGAGTTTTACATCCATTTTTTTGAATTACTCAAGAAAAATATCCTGGCAATAGTAGAGGAACCGAGGATGATGGGGTCAATCCATCCCCGTATCTCGTCTACCTTCATTTCTCTTATTCCTAAAAAGAAAAAAGCTATTGTTTTCTCAGGTTTTAGACCAATCTCTCTTTGTAAGGCGATATACAAAATTATCTCAAAGATTATTGCTAATAGAATCCTTGGGACCTTGTCTAATTTAATATCTTTAGAACAACAAGGATTTCTTAAGAACAGGGATATCATTGAGGTCGTGGCCAACACACAGGAGATTTTACATATTTTACATTCAAAAAAGATTTAAGCTACAATCCTTCAATTAGATTTAAAGAAAGCATATGATAGTCTTGATTGGGGCTTTCTAAGATGCATTCTATGCAAAATAGGACCAAATAATGAATGCATAAGTTGGATGATGGCCTGTGTGGAAAATGTCAATTTCGTTGTCCTTATAAATGGTCTACCTACAAAGTTTTTCTTAGCTACCAGGGGTCTTCGAGAGGGATGTTCTCTGTCCCCTCTTCTTTTCATCCTTGCAATGGATTTTTTAAGTCTACATATAAGAAGAGCTGTAAAAGACAACCAATATAGGCCATTAAAGATATGTGGAGGGATTTTTATCTCCCACGGTTTATTTGTGGATGACATCATGATTTTCGGTATGCTCTGCAGACTGTCTTGGGAATGCATTCATTGCATTCTAAAAAAAATTCAAAGGGCTATAGGAATCCACATAAATGAAGGAAAATCTTCTTTCTATTATGAAGTTGAAGACAAAGAATATTTGGATTTTCTGAGTGGTCTGCTTAATATTGGAATAAAACCCATAAAGGAAGGCTTTAAATATTTGGTTTTTCATCTCAAACCTGCAGGTTACAAAAAAACTGACTGGATGTGGTTATCTAATCGTTTCTTTAAGAGAATTGTAGGCTGGTAGTTTAATTGTCTGTCCATTGCAGGCAGAGCAATTCTAGCACAATCTGTTCTAGCCCAGACGACAGTATATTGGGGACATCTATACTATTTCCCTAAGGGAGTTGTTTATATTTTGAACAGATTGATGGCAAATTTCATATGGGGAGACAGTAAGGGAAAAAGTAAATACCACCTGACTAGTCTTTCGAAAATTTCCTTTTCAAAAGTTTTGGGAGGCTAGGGTATTATGGACACACAGAATTTTGGTAAAGCCCTCTTATCTAAATCCATTTGGAGGGGCATAAATGGGGATAGCTTCCGGAGCTCTATCATCAGAAAGAAGTACATGGGGAATAAATATCTCATATTCTGGTATAGGGAAGGTTCAATTGGAATATCTCATGGATCTGCAATATGGTAGAGCTTTTGGAAAATTGAAACTTTCTTTCTCAATAACCTCCATTGGAATGTCCAGAATGGCACGATGTGTATATTGGATATTATCATATCATGAGCTTGGGGGGAGCAATTCATTATTCGTACATCCATCATGATGGTCCTTCATAGAAGTAGAATTTTCACATGGAGTCAACTAATTGTAGAATGGCAAGGAGTCATTCCTATATGGAAGGACCTACATGTTTTGGGTCTTAATGAAGCACTAGCTCAGCAATGGGACAATATCATGATGTCTATGCGAAGCTCTGGCATATGCAGATCTGGAGGAAAGGACTATCTCACATGGAGGGGGATAAAGAGGTGGGATGATATATAGGTAAAAGATATCTATTTAGTTCTAGGTAAAACAATACCTCCCCCTTTTAAAAACATATTTCCGTTGTCACTGTGGAAAACAGGCGTGCTAAGTAAAATTATTCACTTCTCCTAGCTTGCTTTTCACAACAAAAATCTGACTTGGGAGAATCTACAAAAAAGGAACTGGTCATGGCCAAGTATATGTCTATTATGCAAATATGAGGAAGAGAATAATAATCACCTCACCTGCAGATTTACTTATCAGTTATGGAGGGAACTAGCAGTTTTTTTTTTGTTTCAGTTTGGTGGATCACACAGTTATTCAAGAGGCTTTATGTTGGTGGAGCTTGCAGAATACATCCTTTAGACCAATCCTCTTCTCCTTTTATGGACAGTTTGAAATCAAAGGAACAGAACAATATTTCGAGATGGGATAGAAGAACAAAAGCTTGTTTTTTAGTAGATCCTTTCATTGTATAATTTTATCTCGAAGAAGTTGTCCACAAACAAATCCAGAATTATAGAGTATC
>APFE031114789.1:22723-33770 GCA_000404065.3 Pinus taeda | reverse complement strand
ATTTATATTTAAATTATTAATTGTTTATATATAAATTAATAGTCGTTGGAGTGAGAGGGGTGATCGTTTTACCATATGAAAATTTTGAGACTAATTATGTGTGGGGAATGGGTACTTCAACAAAGAATTAGGTTGAATTCCTATGTCTTTGGAAAGGATTGGAGCTTGCCATTAACAAAGACATAAGGAAAATATTGATTTTAGGGAACTCAGTGATCATCATGAGGCAAGTTTACAAATCAAAGTCTGAGAAAGGTTCTCCCAATTCTGTAACGGTGAACATGATTGCATTGCAATTAAATTTTTTTGAAGAGATCGCCATATTCAACATATATAGGCATCTAAATGAGGATGCATATAAACTTGCCAACCATGAGGCATCTTTAAGGCAAGGAATATTTGAATTAAATCAACCCCAAAAGTTATTCTCCCTCCTTCCATGCATCACATAATTTTAGGTATTAACTATATTGGTTGGCCAATTTCGCTGCACCTTAAATATTGGGAAATATAATGTAGTAGAACATATCATATTAAATGGAAGATCCATCCCAAGTCCCTTACACTTGGTGTGGATAACTGCCAGACTTCAACGCATGGAGAATGGAATTACATCCGGTCTTGTCTCTTGTCCTCAGGCATACAACCAAGGCAGTTGGTGGTGGAAATAGTTTTGTTTTGAATGGGATGTGATTTGGGAGATTTTGTCAATGATCCCACCACAATTCTCTTGTGTTTTGGTCTTAAATTCCCTTCTCTTCTCCTCGGGCCAATACATTTTCTCTATTGTAGATTTCATTCCTTTTGCAAGCTCTTGGATCAAGCTAAATCCAGAATTTATTCCCCCCCTCAGGCATTGCCTCCTCAAGCCTCATGAGGCATTGATCTAGAATTATACAGGAACACAAAAATATACATATACAAACATAAACATAGAGATGCAACATAAATACAAATTCATTTCATTAATATCAAAGAACTGAAATATGCCTACATACAAAATGGAAGTAAACTAGCTTCGACGATAATAACTTATCTTTGAAAAGAGATGTGGTAGCTATATGCCTCTAAACTATGTTACAATGAAGCTCCAAGGAATTTTTTTTATTGAACAACAACGGAAAACCCTAATCAACCAAAACCCTAACCCCAGGAAATGGAACACCAAGGGTTTGTGGGCCTCATTGGGGTTAGTTGGGTAGCCAACTTCTCGGGGTCTTAACATGGTCATATGATCTTCGTTTGGTGCGTACTATACCTCGTTGAAAATATCTCTCTGAGTACTATAGGATTTGCAGTAGGCATGTTGCTGACCTTAAAAATCGTTGTTTAGGGGGTTAAAACAACGCCAGAAGTTCAAGACCTGAAAAAACTGCTAAAAATAGTAAATGCTGCTATAATGAAGGAAACAAATGAAACTAACTGAGGTCTAGGTGGAATAGGTGGGTGGCCACTAATATACACTTGGATTAGTCATCCCCCCTTAGGAAGAAATGGTCCCCATTGTGTGCAGAGCCTCCATGAGGTGAGAAAATTTCTGTTGAACTTGGTCCCCGGTGAACCACTTGCCCTGGTGAAGGAGGTAGTTTGCTTTGACAACTCAATATAGATGGATCCTCTACTAGCAAGTGTTCTTGATATGTGTGTCAATGATAATGTTAGTTTTGGCATGTTCAATGCATCTTGGGTTGAGCTCTATTGGTTTCAGCAGCTTAGCAACATTGGATGTGTCCAATAATGGGGGAAAGTATGGTTGCAGCCAATCCACATTGAATACTGGGTGTAGGCCAATGAATGTTGGAATGATGAGCTTGAAGGCATTTTTCCCTACAACCTTGGTGATAGTGTATGACCCATATCAAAGCAGGAAAAATTTGCGGTGGGGCCTAGTGAGGCACTCCTTCTGCAAATGCAACCAGACTTTGTCACCCACCTCGAACCTGTGTGGCACCTGATGTTGATCATGATGTTGCTTGTACTTATAATTGGCTTAGTCTAATATGTCATGGACTTGTTGGAAGATGTGTTGAATGCGCTCAATGAAGATGTTAGCCCTTTCAGATTCAGCCTGGACATGAGCCAAATATTCTTGAGTAGCTGCGAATGGTATGCCCACATTAATGGGACATAGTGGTTGGAATCCCAATCCCACCTGAAAGGCACTGTGGCCACTTGAGCTATGGAGAGATATGTTGTAATTGTGCTGGAAATAGGGGATGCTTCATCCCATGTGCATGGATGCTTCGAGTTGTACATAGGAAGAATGTGCACGATCATCCTATTGATGACCTCTATTTGGCCATCAGTTTCGGGGTGGAAGGTCGTGGACTTAGTGAGCTTGGTATCCAACATCAACCAGAGGCTTGACCAAAATGTACTGGGGAACTTGTTGTCCCAATCTTATATAATGGACTGTGGGATCCCAAAGTGTACCCACACTCGTTCAAATAAGATATTAACAATGGCTTTTGCTGTGATACTCTTCTTGCAGGTCGCTAGAATGGCCATCTTAGAGAATTTGTCGACGATGACAAAAACACAGTCATTTCCATGCTCAGTATAAGGAAGGTCTGACATGTAATCCATGGAGATGGATTCCCAAGACTAACTAGGATGAGTCAGAGGAGTATATATGCCTTTCTTCTTGATGGTTGGTTTGGAAATGGCGCAAGCAGTGCAGGATGTGATGTACTTCCCAACATCATGTCGAAGGTTAAGCCAATAAAAATACTTCTGCAACACTGCCACTATTTTCTCTACTCGAAAATGTCCAGCGACCTGACTATAGTGCGCCTCCCAAATCCTTTTAGAACGCTCACTTGAAGGAAAAAAGAGGTGTCTGAGGTGGCATAATAGTGCACCTTGGAGGTGAAAATCAGGGACTTGCTTGCCTTCCAGGAGAATTTGGTATGTGTTGTTGAATTTTGGATCGCTCTTGTAAAGATGCAGCCACCCTGAAGTCTCATGTCCACAAGGGTTGAGCACAGTGGTCAGCGCCATGACCAGTGATCAGCTGAAGCAATTTGCAACATTATTGGTGCTTCTCTTCTTGTACTTAATGTTCAAATGGAAATTTTACAGGTATGTGGATCATTTCTGATGGAAATCATTTTGTAACTTTCCTTGTGTCTTTATGAACTATAGGGGTTAGTGGTCTATGTGGATGATCATTTGCTTCCTTGGAATGTAATGCTTCCATTTTAGGTAGGCTTGCATAATGGAATACCTGCTTGTTATAGGTGGGATACTTTCAGACTATGTTTGAAAGTGTCTCACTGTGATATGCCACTAGATGCCCCTATTGAGTAAGAAATCCACCAATAGCATAGTTAGAGGCATCTGTATCAATCTCAAATAGTTGTTGCAGGTCCAGTAATGTGAGCACTCGTGTAGAGAACAAGCGATGTTTTAACTCTAAAAACACCTTCTCTTGGGATTCAGACCAAAATAACTTTTCTTTCGCTCCACCCTTGGTGAATTGACTCAAAGGCCAAGTGATATGAGAGAACCTAAACACAAACCCGTGGTAGAAATTAGCAAGACCCAGAAAGATGCAGAGCTTTTTTAGAGTGGTTGGGGCTGGCCAATTTTGAATAACTTGTATCTTGGTTGGGTCCACAAGCACACCCCACTCATCAATGATGTACCCCAGATATTGAACCTGGGTCAGACTAAAAGTGGATTTCTCCAAATTGGCACAAAAATTGTGTTGTCATAGGGTTTGGAGGACCTGTCGAATATGGTGGAGGTTCTCTTCCCAACTCTGGCCGAAGATGAAGATGTCGTCCAAATACACTACCAAGAATGAGTTGGTGAAGGGTCACAATATTTCATCCATGAGCCTCATGAAGGTTGCGAGGGAATTCATCAACCTGAAAGGCATGACACACCATTCGAAAAGACCCTCCTTGGATTTGAAGGTGGTCTTCCACATATTGGAGGGTTCAATTGGTACCTAATGATAACTAGACTTCAAGTCAATCTTGCTGAAATATTTGGCCCCCTTGAGTTGGTTCAGAAGGTCATCAATATATGGGATTATATACCTATTTCAGACAATGATCTTATTTAGTGCCCAATATTCAATACAAAGTCTCCAGGTTTAGTCCTTCTTCTGTACCAACACGATCGGGCTCCCAAAGGGTGATCAACTTGGCCTGATGTAATCTTTCTATAACAACTCCTAAATCTACCTCTTGATTTCATCGTTCTCCAGAACCAAGTGTTGATAGATCAAACTGTTGGGTAGTGGCATGCCTAGGGTCATATCAATGGAGTGCCTAACCTAAAAGTGTAGGGGTACCCTTATGGGTGAGGTGAAGATGTCCTTGTACTCTCCATGAACTTCTCCATCTGCTGTTGTCATGAGGAGGAGCCATCTGGAGGTTGTGGATGTGGCCACATTCTTCTTCTTGCCCCGAGGGTGAATCATAAGGAAGACAAATTTCTCGGTCTAGTAAATCATCTTTCTGCATTTCTTCACAAAGATCGAAGAGATGGCGGTAGGTGGTGCTACCTCCAGTATCATGTATAACTTATTTCCCAAAGAAATAATAACAATATGAGGCCTAGACTCATAAATAACATGATGCTTCCACAAGTATGGTTGGCCTAATAATACATCACAAAGTTCAAGAGGGAAACATCACAGAGTACCTCATTATGAAGGGCTTGGTGCTGTAGGGAAGGTGACACTATTGGATGACATGGAGATCTCATCCTTGGTGAAGTCACCTGATGGTGTATGATTGTGGATGTGGTATGGTAAGTAGGCCCAACCACTTCATGACCTCTACTGAAATGAGGTTCTTTTGAATTTTGTTATCGACAATGAACTGCAGCAGAGAACTCTTAACCCACGTCTGTGAGTGGAAGAGTTTCTCCCCCTTCTCTAGATCTTCGGGCTCAATCTTTTGGATCTTGATTGTGGCAACAATGGCATTGGGCTCTGTATCGATAATATGCTTCCCCTTGTCATTCCCCTTTTCGGGTTGTGATCAGAGTCAGAACATGCATCTAATTTGAAAGCCTTCCACTCGGCCACCAGTGATTGGTTGGCTTGACACTCACTTATGTTGCGAGTGGCGATCTTGTGGAACTTTGACCATTTCCTTGGGTCCTTGTTTTTCTTCGTGGGGTTGTTCTTGCTTGGAGCTTCGACATGTTTACCTAAGTTGCCCCGCCTTGGCTTTGTCCTTTTTTTTGTGGTTTGGGGATGGCTTTCCCTTACTTCAGATTCACAGATCCAAAGTATTGCTTCTTCCGTTTAAAGTTCTGCTTGATCTTGACAATGTATTGATAGGTGGCACCAAGCAAGGAGATGTCCAGAAATTACATCTCATCTTGGATGTATTTGTGTAAATAGTCGTGGTACATGAGTACCAAATGTCTCTCAAAATCCTTGATACCCAACTTCGTGCGAAGGGTATGAAAAATATTTTTGAACTCCAACACTTCTTGGTCCCATCCCTGCCGCAGCGTGGTCCATGTTATGTATTTATCTTCATAGATCCAGATGAGGTAATATTATTCCTTGATGGCATCTCAAAAATAATTCCAAGTGGGTGCAGTTAAAAACAACAAGGGTTCCCTGTCATCCTTCTGTTCACTATAGGTTGCCCATCAAACCTTGACATGGGGGTGACTTTGAGAAGTGAAAAATTAATCCTTTTCTGATTGGAAAAGTCATGAACTGGAAAATATCCTTCCAATATATTTAACCATTTATCTATGGCGTATGTGTCTATATCGCCTTCAAATATGGGAATGTCAAAGTTACCTTAAAGGTATTGGCACCTCCAGATTGGCTGTTGGATGAAGATGTGTCGCGTGTGGGTAGTCACCAAAGGATCTGGACAAAGTTATCCATCATCACGTTCCTCCATTGCTCGAGGGCTTCTTCAAGCAATATTTTGAAAGGATCTTATGATCCCTCATATTTATTTTCTTCTGCCATGGGAGGCCATTGGGATTTGCGGGGCTGATCTTGCAAAGGATCAACTAATTCGAGCCCTAAATATTTATACCTTGACCTCATTTGGGACATAAAAATAAAAACATAGAAAGAGCAGACCACTTTGATACCATTGATACAAAATTATACATAAATGGAACAAAATACAAGTACAAACATAAAAACAGAGATGTAGCATAAAACTTCATTTCATTAATATCAAATAGTTGAAATATGCCTACATACATAATGAAAGTAAACTAACTTGGGCGATGGTAGCTTATCTCTGTGAAGAGATGTGGTGGCTACCTCTGAACTATTTTACAATGAGGTTCTAGGGCCTTTGTATTATTGAACAACAAGGGAAAAACCTAATCAGCCAAAACCCTAACCCCAAGAGACAGAACGACAAGAGTTTGTGTGCCTCGTTAGGGTTAGTTGGGTAGCCAATTTATCAGGGTTGTAACTTGGTCATATGATCTCCGTTTGGCATGTATGATACCTCATTGTAAATATCTCTCTGAGTACTACAATATTTCTAGAATTCCCCCTCCTACGACTACAGACCTACTGCAGATCTCATAAAAATTCCATTTAGGGGGTCAAAACAACTACAAAAGTTCAGGACCTGAAAAACTGCTAAAAATAGTAAATGCTACTATAATCAAGGAAACAGATGAAACCAACTTGAGGTTTAGGTGAAATAGGTGGGTGGCCACCAAAATCCACTTGGATTAGGAATTATTATATATGAAGGAGTTCTCTAGAGATTTCTTGTCTACTTTGGCTATCCTATGGATTTCACTGTGGTCAAGCATGATGAGTTTGGAATGGTCGGAACCGTCATTCCCTCTGGAGTTCACTGCTGACAAATATTTAGAGGGATGGAAATAATTAGTGGAAAACCTATTTAAAGTGTTAATGGGCATGATTGAAATTTTTAATAGAAGACCTTGGAAAAGGAAAAGGAGGCCAAGTTCGAATTATTGAAGAAATACTACGAGTGGCTTCAAGTCGAAATGGATAAAAAAATGGTAAGTTTCAAATAAGAATTATTAATTATGAAGATTCATTCCAATGGAGTCATATTGTTAGTATGTGACCCTAGAATTAAGTTGGAAATAGAGGAGCACATCGATTGTGAGCTAGTGGTAGAGGCCGAAGAAGGAAATATGAATGGAAAAGGCACATCCTGAAGCTTTGAAATGAAATTGGTAATTCCAGAAGAAGTTGGTCACTTAGAGGTTTTTAAATTTAATATGTTTATTTTTACTACAAATATGTACCTTTTTGGGGAAAATTTTGTAGAATAATGGAAGATTTCAATGTAAAATTGTAGTTCAAAAATCCCACAAAGACAAGACAACTATATTATGTCTATATTGGAATATTGAAACTTATGAAATTATTGAAGTATGTAAATAGTTTTGGCCATGAATCCAACTATTATAATACAAATGCTTCTCATTTCATTTAAAAATCAAATTTTTATACATAAAATATTGTTATTATTATCAATCTTCATTTGTATATACTATGAATGAATTTTGAATTAACACTAAACTTTCACTCCTACCTTTATCTTTATCTCATATCTCATGGCGGGGTGGGGGTGTGGGGTTAGGGATTAAAGTTATGCATTTCACCCCATCCCTACCCTCACTCTCATCTCACATCTCATGGATATTAGCTAGCAGGTTGGCATGGAGGGTGCACACATTTATGACCTACTTCCACTCTCATCTCACATCTCATGGATATTGAGTAGTGGAGTGGCATGGAGGATACATATATACATTTGTACACCTTCAACCCACAATGAACATTTTCACCCATCACCCTTGTTCTACCTCCATGAGATGTGGGATGATAATGAATTTCATGAGATAAGAGTGATGATCAAGGTGAGGGTTATGATGTAGGTGGGGTTGTATGGTGAAGTAAAATTATAAATGCGGAAACAAACAAATTCCTCTAGCCCGATAATGGGTCTAGCCATAACAGATACATTCTATGGAAGATTTCCTTAGGTTAGAACCAATCAAGAGGGCCTACCTTTTGGTACGCTTATCCTGTTTGATGATGTCCTTGCTTGCTCACTCCAGCTATCTCTCGCTCCCTTCTTCAAGCACCTGAAACAAGTAAACAACAACAAACAACAAATGTGATAATAGACAAATTGTAATTCAACCTACTTAACAAGTCAATAAACATTAATCCATGAATATGTAAGATGACAAATCATGCAGGAAATCATTTGAGAGTTGCATATATTAATATCAAAGAGAGATTACAACCATTGCCTTGATGTTGCAGTCCTCTTCTGACAAGATATGATAACTTATGGTCTGGTCGCAACCAACTATCTGAAAGAGCCATGCATATCATCATAACCATGTCACACCATTTTGCAACCTGGACTTTTGTGATCTGAGTCCAGGGTCTTGCGCTCCAACATGACCTGATCAATGTACAATTTCTAGCATGTGAATAGATGTGTTGACGTCGAACATGCTAGAAAGTCACTTGATTACTAGTTGATGATGTAAACTGCTAATAGGTGCGAGAGGAAACAACCAATAATGACAATGGTCCTCAAGGTACTATTATCACAATCCACAGAATGTGAATAGAGGAACTGAAGTTAAACACTCGTGAAATCACTCGATCAAAAGCCAATGATGTGAACTTGTCGTCGAGTGCGAAGAACTTGCCATTAGGGAATGCAAGCTCTAAGGTACTGGAAAGGAGTCTCTCAGTCAACTTCCCGGATAATGAGTTGAATTCGACAGAAAGTGACTGTGTTGAAGGAGGGACACAATGAATCCCACATCATCGATGTGAGACGAGAGGATGAAAAATTATTTTGGATGATACAGAGAACCAGAGGTAAGTGTAACTGCAGAAGGATAACTCTTGAACATATTGATGATAGAACTAGGAGTTTGGCAGCTTCTGGATCCATGGGATTGGTGGTCATGATGACGTGGTAGAGATAAAATGGAAGGCAAAAAATGAACAGTCCAAACCTAGGGAGGTTAACGATACAAAGGAGAATATCCCAACCCAACACAAAGCAAGGAGTGTCATGTTCAACAGTGAGCTTTCGACACCACTGAAAGATTTCCAAATTTTCCCCCACCATTTGTAGCAAGTACCCCAATTATTTTTTTATCGCAAGATTGAAGGGGATAACATATGCTTGCACTGTAAGTTCATCCTTCAGATGAATCCGAACTAGTAAGTTTAACGAGCCCTAGGAAGGAGAAGCTCATGTTCGTCATGGTGACGAACACGATGTTGTTTAATAGTTTAATGAGTTCAACAAAGGTGTAACTCGGTATCTTTTTCATGTTTAGAGAGTTTGAAAAGACACGTAAAAGAAAACTCCACATGGTCACTTTTCATAAATTTGTGTCTCCCGAGCTTGAAAAGGTAGAAAATGATACTTGAGAGAACTGCTTGACCATTTCAGTCAAGGAGTACCTTTTGTAGGTTTTAACCCCATATAGAAATTACTTGCATATGAATTATAAAACACATAAAATAAACAATGCGAGAGCATAACACATAAAACACATATACACAGAGATTTTCCCTTGGATCCCAAAACCGGGACTGCCAGCTTGATTTTTCATTATGTTCCTTTTAATGTTATAATACATATTTATACATGTCGAAGCATCCAATACCATGGAACGAAAACCATCGTGTCCAAAACCATGGATCGAAAACCATCGTTTCCAAAAACATGTGCGAAAATCATGCACAAAACCATAGGTGGGTCCACCCAACCTAACATAGGTTCCAAAACCAAAATTTTATGGGGCATTGCCTTGGACCCCATAGAGTGGGGTTACCTGCACCACTCAAACCCCCTATGACCCCCCCCCCCCCCCACTACGCAATCGGTGCAATGAAGGGGGGGCTTCGCCGCCCCTCTAACCCCTTGGTTAACTATGTGGGCTAGTCATGGAAAGAATATAACACAACCCAACATTATCCCACTTGTTGTTTTCCTTCCACAGCGGGCCATAAGAGAGCTTAGTCATTTATCCATCCCTGAAATGCCCATTGTTTCTCTACACCAAGAGAACTTCTCAAAGCTCACATATTTTGTCAATGCATCTACAATATTATTCAAAGTGTCCACCTTTACCAACAAAACCTTTTTGTCTTCTATCATATCCCTCTCAAAGTGATGCTGAACATCAATGTGCTTTGTCTTTGAATGATATGTAGGGTTCTTTGTCAAGAAAATTGCACTTTGGCTATCACAGTCTATCCTTATAGCTCCCTATACTAGCCCCATACTTGAACACAATCTCTGCAACCAAACTGCTTCCTTGCTTGCATGAGTGGCTGCCATGTATTCTGCCTCTGCAGTTGATAGTGCCACTACAAATTGTTTCTTACTCATCCAACTGACTGCACCTCCAAATAGGTTAAACACATACCCACTTGTAGATCTTCTCTGATCCATATCTCCAACCCAGTCTGCATCAACAAATCCGCGAATATCCAACACTCTGTCCAATCTTGGTCTTCCTTGGTAACACAAACCATAATCACTAGTGCCATGCAAATACCTGAAAAACTGCTTCATTGTTGTCCAATGATCTTTTCCTGGTTTAGACATAAACCTGCTCAATACTCCCATTGCATGTGCAATGTCTGGTCTAGTACAGACCATTGCATATATCAGGCTACCGTCTACACTTGCATATGGAACACGAGACATGTCCTCTTCCTCTTCTTGTGTCCTGGGACACTGTTCAACATATAACTTTACACCTACAGGAATAGGAACCTTTACCGGTTTACTATCCTGCATATTAAACCTCTGCAATATTGTCTCGACATACTTCCTCTGGTTTAACTAGAGCTTCCTCTTTTCCCGGACTCTTTTAATTTCCATGCCCAAAATATACTTTGCAGCACCAAGATCTTTCATGTCAAATTTGGAGGACAATTGGGTCTTCAAATCCTGAATAATTTCTTTGTCATTTCCAACCAACAACATATCATCCACATACAAGACCAAATATATAACACGGTCACCAATTAATTTAAAATACACACAGTGATCTGCTT
>APFE031114789.1:8421-22703 GCA_000404065.3 Pinus taeda | reverse complement strand
TATCAAATTTCTGATACCACATCCTTGGTGACTGTTTTAACCCATACAGAGACTTCTTTAACTTGCATACCAATTCTTTCTTACCCTTCACTACAAAGCCTTCAGGTTGCTTTATGTTGATTTCCTCTTCCAGATCCACGTGAAGAAATGTTGTCTTCACATCCATCTGTTCTACCTCAAAATCAAAAGCAGCAACAATAGATAAAAGTAATCTAATAGAAGTTACCTTGGGAAGAGGAGAAAAAATATCACCAAAATCAATTCCCGACACCTGGGAATAACCTTTTGCTACCAACCGAGCTTTGTATTTCTCCACCTTTCCTTTTGCATTTGTCTTCCTCTTAAGCACCCATTTGTTGCCAATTGGTTTCCTTCCAGCCGGCAACTCCACTAGATCCCAAGCCTCATTTTTGTGAAAAAATGCCATTTCATCAATCATGGCCTCTTTCCAGAGTTTTCCATCCTCTGAATCTACTGCTTCCTTCACAGTTCTAGGATCATCATCAGTAATAGATAAAGAAAAATTTGAACAGAAAGCAGATGGACTATACCTTTTTGGCTGCCTTCTTTCTCGAGCTGATCTTCTCACACTCGGAGTTTGTGGCTCTTCATCTTCTGAATCCTCCTCTGTTGTAGAGTCTGATTCTTCCTCCTTTAGCTCAAATTCTATCTTCTCAGGTTCCTTTGGTTGGACTTCATATTTATAACATCTTTCACCTCTCTGAACACGACATCTTGGCTGTACACAACCTTCCTTGTTACTGGGTTCCAAAACTTATAACCCTTTAAACCATCCTTGTACCCAATAAAGATGCACTTTTCAAATTTACTATCCAACTTGGTTCGTTTCTCCTTTGGAACATGTACATATGCATCACATCCAAATACCCTCAAATGTGAAAGAGAGGGTTTATTACCAGTCCATACCTCTTGTGGAGTTTTATCCTCCAACGCTAATGAAGGTGATCTATTGACCAAGTAACATGTTGTCTCCACCGCCTTTGCCTAGAATTCTTGTCCCAACCCGGCACCACTGAGCATGCTCTTACCCTTTCCATCAACGTCTTGTTCATTCTTTCTGCAACTCCATTTTTATGAGGTTTATATGGAGTAGTCTTCTACTGTGCTATACCACACTTCTTACAGAATTCTTCAAATTCCTTACTACAAAATTCTCCATCGTTATCTGTCCTCGGCACCTTTATCTTCTTCTCTGTCTGGTTTTCTACCAGAGCCTTGAATTCTTCAAACCTATCAAAGACTTTAGATTTCTTCTTAAGGAAATATATCCATGTATTCCTTGAGAAGTCATCTATAAATGATACATAGTACACAGACTTATCGAGTGATGGAACTTTCATAGGTCCAAACACATCACTATGCACAAGCTCTAATATATGTTTCTCCCTCTTACCACCAGAGGGGAAACTCACCCAATTTTGCTTCCCATATACACAATTTTCATAGAAATCAAAATGCAGAGAGCTATTAATCATGCCTTTACCATGAAGTATTCGAAGGCCCTTCTCTCCAATATGTCCAAGCCTTTGATGCCACAACATGGTCTTCTCTCCAGAGACCACTAGATTTTCTGCTCCACCTTCAGGAACCACAGAATTATTGCACCCATCAACAACCGTGCTACCATGTAGCTTGTACAGAGTTCCAATCCAAACTCCCCACATCAATACCAGTGCTCCCCAAACCATCTTGCAGGTATCTTTCTCGAACACTGTTTTTACACATGCATCAACCAACTTGCTTACAAAAATAAGATTTCTAGCCAATGCAGGAATATGCAGAACACCCGGAAGTGTTCTAACCCTTCCACCTTGCAACTTCAACTTTACTTTTCCACGACCAAAGATTTTAGCCTTCCTATCATCCCCTAAGAAGACATGACCACCATCATATTTCTCATACTCGCAGAACCACTCTCTATGGGGAGTGAAGTGAAAGGATGCACCTAAGTCAGTCACCCATGCCTCATGATTGGCATGTGTACTTGAAGAAGCCAAGTACACATCCCCACCTTCATCTGAGTTGGTTTTTGTCTCTGTAGAAGGAGCATCATCAGATCCTTTTCCTTTATCAGGAGCTTTATATTTACAATCCCTTTTGTAGTGCCCTTCCTTTCTGCATTTCCAGCACACCACCTTTATAGGTTTTCCTGGAGATTTAAATCTCCTACTCGATGACTTATTTTTGTTTCTGTTCTGGGACTGCCCTTGTACCGACAGGGCATCACCATTCTAGCTCTCCATATTTTTCCATTTCATCTCCTTCGTCAGCAAGGATGAGACTATTTCATCAAACTACAAGGCAGTTTCATTGCTACCTATTGCAATAACTAGACTATCCCACGAATCTGGTAGAGAACACAACAAACTGATGGACTTATCTTCATCTGAAATTTTAATATCAACAGATGATAACTGACTTACCACAGTATTAAATGCGTTCAGATGCTCTGTCACCAAGTCTCCATCTTTCATCCTCAAGTTATACAGCTTTTTCCGCAGGAACAGTTTATTCACCAGAGACTTAGATTGGTACAAAGTCCCTAACTTGTCCCACCAAGCCTTCGCTGTAGCTTTCCTTGATAAATTCAACAATATTAAATCTGAGACACATAATCGTATTGTGCTCTTTGCCTTCTGATCCAACTTCTTCCATTCTTCATTGAACACTCCCGTTGGTTTAGTACCTAGATCTACCGCGATCCATTGATCTTTATCCACCAACAGATCCTCCATCTTGAGTTTCCAAACTCAAAACTCTGACCATTAAATTTCTTGATCTCTATCTTTCCACCGCTCACCATCTTCTTTCACCACCTGTCACAGATCTCCCACTAAACAGGGTCTACCACAGGCCCAAGCAAAACCCCTCAGCAACAAAGGCATCCCCTTAAAGCCAAAACAACTCTGATACCAAATGTAGGTTTTAACCCCGTACAAAAATTACCTGCAAACGAATTCTAAAACACATAAAATAAACAATGCGAGAGCATAACACATAAAACACATATACACAGAGATTTTCCCTTGGATCCCAAAACTGGGACTACCAACTTGATTTTTCATTATGTTCCTTTCAATGTTATAATACATATTTATACATGCTGAAGCATCCAATACCATGGATTGAAAACCATCGCGTCCAAAAACATGTGTGAAAATCATGCCCAAAACCATAGGTGGGTCCGCCCAACCTAACATAGGCTCCAAAACCAAAATTTTCTGGGGCGCTACCTTGGACCCCATAGAGTGGGGTTACTTGCACCCCTCAAACCCCCTGTGACCCCCCCGCTACGCAATCAGGGAAACGAAGGGGGGGCTTCACCCCCCCTCTAACCCCCCGGTTAACTACGTGTGCTAGTCGTGGAAAGAATATAACACAACTCAATAAATTTTTCGCAAATACTGTCTCCCAGCCCAAAAAAGGGGCAAACTTATACTGGGCACATGACGCTTCACATGCATTAACAAGTTTGAAATGACAAGGGCTTAGCCATCTTTTCGCTTTTAAAGGGTCGGAAAAGAGCTTGAAAGCGGACCCCCCATTTTAGTCTCTTTTACGAGTCAAAAGGGAAAAATACTCGGTGATATTTTCGTATGAGTTTAACGCGCTGAGAAAAGAGCTAAAACGTGACTCAGTCTTGGAGGAACGAGTGGTATAAAGGGTAGCAACTAGTTCTAGTAATCGAGGAATTGGTCAAAACATGTAATGGTTAGGAGGTTGGCTAATAAAACCACTCATCACTGCGGTCCCTCAAGAAAGGAAAAAAAAACCAAAGTGAAAGCATATGATCGGCCAAAGATATGATGACGATGGAATAAAACAACCAAGGCTCATCTAACAGAAAGAAACTAATTAAAACGACAATCACGAGATGTAAATCATGCATGGGTTCATTTTTACACAAGCTTGAACCATGGAGAACTCTGCTTGGATTCGGTTTCATGTTTACACAGGCTTGAAATTAAAAAGTATGCTTGCTATAATTTCGCATGCACCCTGCATAATGACTTAGTCCAGGTACATGCCCCCCAAGCTTCATTTCAGTCAACTAGGTGGAAGGAATGAAGGTTTACTTTCGAGATCCAGGAAAGACTCGACTGGGATTTTATGAGATCTTAATCAAAGAATCGATTTGGACTAGGGAGTTGCTTCATTTTTTTAATGAGGCTGACATAGTAAAAGAACTATCCTTGAGACCCTTCTTTTATTTTTTAATGAGCTTGACATAAGACAAAGAACTATGCTCACCCCTTGTTTCATTTTTTAACGAGTTAACACAAGACCGATAACTATCCTCACACGTTGTTTCTTTTTTTAACGAGGATGACACAGAAAAAGAACTATCCTCATCACATCTGTTCATGAACCATATGAGAACAGGGCTCCCAAGAGGTCTTCACTAGATGGAAGAACCATGCTCTGGGAGGAATACAAGTCAATTGGGTCTAATGACAGATCGGGTTCCAATGCCCCCAGTACATAATGTACTATACCATCTATGTGATCATCGATAGATGTGGGAACAGAATGGGTAGCCACATATTTGACCTATGGTGGGGAAGGTACTACTTGCAAACAAGAGCTGATAGGGGATGATGGTTGCGAAGAAGGCCCCTGGTGACCAATGAATGACAGTTGATAAATAATCACAATTTTCCCTTTTTGCGGAAAACAAACCACACGAAAAATTGAAGAAACAAGAGCTCCCATGACATAAACATAGTCACGTCCAAGGAGAAGATTGAAATCTAAGGGACCTTGGACTACCATCACGTCTATATAGATGGTCTTTCCTCCCAAAATAATAGGGAACTTCGTAAGGATCCCTAAGGGTTGACTGGTTCCTCTGTTGATAGCCAACAGATTCTAGGTGACAAGCACAAGCTGTGGGGAACCCAAAGCTTACCAAGTAGTAGAAGACATGATGCTAATAGATGCACCTTCCTCTAATATAGTGCCATGTACTACCATATTATAGGCTTGTAATGTGATCTAGAAAGGCACATAAGATGGGAGGCAGAAATACAGTCAATGGACCCCAATCGAAAGAGACAACAGAACTACTTGGTGGGGGTATCATATGATTGCCCCCATGCTGTACAGGAATAGGAGAAGGACTCTCCTGAACAACTGGGACGAGAGGGTCATTCTTCAGTTCATGAGAATCTAAGGAAACGAGAAGAACATGAGCAGTATGATCACTACTACTCTCTTCGAGAACTGAGTGAATAACTGGAGGCAGAAACAAGTCGACACCCTTTTCGACCAATGGGTGGTCGGGAAAAAACACAAGAGATTCACGGCTAGGAAGAGCAGGATGGACAAGAGATGAATCCAAGTCAATCTCTTCGACAACCAGGAGAGGGTTAGAAGAAAGCCTCTGATAACCAATAGGAAGTTGGGGTTGAGGATCTGCAAGATTTTCCAAAAGTTTGGAAGCTTTATCCATAAGAGGAAAAAGGTGAAGAAGATGCTTTCCTTCACATAACCTACAGGTGAATTTAATCTTTCCCTTCTTCTTACCATCATTAGCTGAAGTTGTAGAATCAACATGATCTCTAGAGGTCATCAGGGATGGTCGATTTAGGTCTTGAGACCATACCTCTAAGACTCTGGGAATGCCAGGACAGTCTCGAAGGATATGGTCACCCTCACACAGCCTACAAGGGAATTTTACCTTCCGCGAAGGATCAGAAGGTTTGTCGACGGGGGGTGCATTGGGAGTAATAGCTACACGGTTGGCCTCTCACTTATTTGACTTCTTCTTATTCATCTTCTTCTTCTTTTTCTTCTTATCCTCCTTGTTACTGAATTTCAAACTTTCACCAAGCGAAGTAGAAGAGGAGGGTGAAGAAATGGGGGAAGAAGGTGAGGGGTCAACCTTAGAATCATCATGACGTGATTCAAATGAAGGAGACGTTTGGATAGGAGTCGTGATGCTCGGGATGACCGAGGATGAAAAAAACTAGACAGGTAAACCAATGGTTAACCCAGGAAGGGACAACATCGCCATATAAGGAGCACTAGCATTTCCAAAAGAAGGAAAAAGACCAGGATTCCCACCTGAGGGAAATGCTTGACTGGTAGACTTTGTGAATGTTTTCATTGGAATCAACTTTTTAAATAAACACTAAGAAAGATAAATTTAACTAGGAATATTTCGTGGGTAGTTAATTTTAAGACACTGAAACAAAAATTTTCCTTTTCATATTTTAAGAGTCGAGAAAAGGAAGAAAGGTGACTCTAGTCACTTTTGGAGTTAACGAGCTCGAAAGGACAAGTGCTCGATGATCTTTTCAAATTTAAAGTTTCAGTAAATATCAAAAAAGACTACTTGGGGTACTCTAGGCATGAAGGATTACTAGGTAACCGTGAACTGCAGAATACCTCCCAGCGAACTGAGAAGTACGGTTAGGTAATCTCCCTAAATGTTGTGTTTGGTGTATCACATTTACTAATGAGCCTCATCACTGGGTAATTATATGGGCCTTAATTCACCTCCTAGCTTAGTCAAACCAACTATTCTCACAACTTATTGCATACTTTTGATTATATTTTGTTTATGAGATGAGTTAGAGTTGGATATTTTGCTTTGTGGTCTAATGTGCATTTAATGCAGGATTAAAGGATAAAAGCAAGGAAATTTGGCAAAGACCTTGGTCAAAAATCGAATGGGACAAGGGAGATGAATTATAGGAGGTAAATCCTCCTCATTTACTGCCCCTCCATTCGAATATTCCTCCATCACCTCGGAATGCAAATGGCCAAATCATGAGGACTAGAATGCATCCGAGCAAGTGAAAGTCAAAGCACTAGTGTATCTCGAGTTTGGGAGCTGAGCCTCCCTAATTTTAAGGAAGTTGTTGGAGACTTCAGACGTATAAGTAGAGAGGCCTGGGACCTCAGTAGAATTCAAACTTTTGATTGTAAAAATTTACTCTATTTTCGAGCTGCAAGACTTGTGACAATTTTTGATGTAATCCATTGTTTTGATAATAAGAATGATTTTTGTTTTGAGCTAGCACTGAGTTAACTTAGAGGGTTGAAGCTCTTGGGTTAGGGCCCAACCCTAGCAGCTAAGACTCCTCTTTATTGTACATGTATGCTAGCGTAGATTCATGGTTTAATCATTCATTTGATTAAATAGCTGCATTTCCATTACAACAGTGTAGCACATAGATTCATGGTTTAATCATTCATTTTCTTGAGTAGCTGCATTTCCATTACAATAGTGTAGCGTAGATTGGTTATGTTTTAGTTTGCTTCCATTTGTGTCTTCTTTCAATTAGCAGGTTAACAAGGAAAAAAAGATAACCATAAGGTTTTCAACAGGTGTCTCGGCCTCACCTCCTCCCTCTGGGACCATAACTTGAGGAAGAGACCCTTCCAAAACCCCAAAAACACAGATTTCTAGTTCTCGCATGAGCTTTGGAGTTTGTCGTCTTGATTCAGTACTTGGTTCATTTCATCGCTATATTTCTGTAATAAGATCTCACTCATATTCTCATTTCCTTCAACAATTTCTTCATGCATAATATATGTGGAAGCCAATAAATCACGTCTCAATCAGATTATGCCCGTAGATTTCCTTACCGTCTGATCCACAACAAACTTGGCCAATCACCGTCAACCGTGTGTGTATTCATTTCAACATTTGACTTTAGGCACTCCAAATCTCCATCGTTGATCTGCCTCTCCTGATCCAAAGGATATCGCGTCACCCGATCGCCAACTAGCTTGGCCAATCTCCACCGTTGATCAATACCACATGATCCATTGGCTATCGCGCAATCTCGCGCGAATTCTTGCACGACTGATATCCACCCGAGAGCATGTGAGAAAAGTGGTTTTCTCGTGCTACATGTCATTCGCTTAGGCGAATCACGTAAAATTTAGGAATTTCGCTTACATCTTTGAGGGCATGTGAGAAACGGCTTACCACCTACAAAAACCCACTCCATCATTCCACACGTTTTGCACCCTTCTGTCGACACGTGATTTGATGTGATCCATCCGTCTATTGACTTCATCTCCCGCAATAGGATCTCCGCCATTCATCTCGCGCTAATCATGTTCGTCCATCTATTGACTTAACCTCCCGCAATAAGATCTCCACCATTCATCTCCTATTAATCCTGTTCCTCCTTCTATTGAATTAACCTCCCGCGATAAGATCTCTGCCATTCATCTTCCGTTAATCCTATTCATCCATCTATTCACTTAATCCCCTACGATAAGATCTCTGTCGCTTATCTTTTGTTAGTCCTGTTTGTCCATCTATTCACTTAATCTCCTGTGATACGATCTCTGCCACTCATCTTCTATTTATACTGTTCGTTGATCTGACTGATCCAACGGTTCCCATGCATTGCTGCTTCATTACATCCTCCTTTCATTGATTTCAATCTTCGTTTGCTCTTCTGCTTGACTCCTTGCATGCTTGATTTTACCAAAAAAAAACAAAAAACGCGAAAATAGATTTAGTTTAGTTTCCTTGCTTACACATTAGTTTGGTTTGATGCTATTTTCTTCTATAACTTAGATAGCAGCTTTAGGTTAGTGTTGATTAGAAATTTTGTTTAGCATAGTTGTTTAAATGGTTAATTAGGATATGGTGTGATTTAGAATTACATGTTGTTTTCTTCATTATTGCTGTAGAGTAGCTCTCTCAGAATAGATTTTCTCTTCTTCCATCAAAGAATCAAGCTTCTTCTGACTCTATAGAAGTCTGGCTTGGAACCCCTGGGGTCTCTCGCCAGATGAATTGTGACAATAGACAAGACCTTCACTTCTACTTGTGCATATAGCACTGTCACTCCAAGTTTGTATGAACCCCAAGTTGATAAGTAAAGCTGGTAGCCCAGGAGTTGCAACATTCTTGCTGCAATATTGGCGCTCATCACTTTTTGGCGTCGTTGCTGGGGAGGTGCTTGAGTAGAATGTGATTACTGATTTCTTTTCTTCTATTTATAGTCTTCAATTTTCTGCCATTAGTTTATTTATGCAAAAGTAATCTAGTAGCATCCTTTCTTTTAGTTGTCATTATCTGCTTTCCTTTCCATTATGCAAGTAGAATTTCAATTTAGCAAGTAACTTTTCTTTCTATCAGTAGTTTTCATTCAATCAACAATTTCATTTCTGCAAAGTACTTTCCAGATTAAAATAAATCTTATAAAAGCTAACCCAAAAACATTTCCTTTCATGCCTTGTAGGAATAGGGACAATTTAGGGAAATTCTTGCCAAATACCCCCATTGCATCCAACAGCCAACCTTCTTTCTTCTTCGGTGGCTATGAACTTGAGGAACCTTTAGGTGAGAAACCTGACATATTTGAAGAACCTATATGGGAAGAAGAAGAAGAAGAACCCATTCCTACTGAACCAATGGCTAAAAACTGAAATGACAGAGGAATAGAGAGAGAATTGAGGATGCCTTTCCCATCAGGGAAACCAATTGGGACACTAAGATGAAGAATATAAGCCCCTTTGCTCTACCTCATTTCCATGGCCTGACCACAGAAGACCCTGACACTTTCCTATTTGAGTTTTCTGTTATATGTCGAACCTATGACTATATAGATGATGAGCAAATGTTAAAACTGTTTCCATCTACCCTCAAGGATGCAGCATTGCGCCGGTTCATGGTTTACCTAGAGATAGCATCACAACTTGGGCTCAGATGTAACAGGATTTTAACAACAAATATAGGGACTACTGTAGGTCAAAGGATACTAAAGAAGAGATTTTAAGGATGACCATGGGTTAGGATGAATCCTTAGAAAACTATGAAGAAAGATTCTAGCTCAATTACAAAAAGGCTAGGTGCACACTTGACCCCAAGTTACTAAAGCTGGTCCTGCTTAGAGGAGTAAGGGAATATCTTCTAGATACCTTAAATTTGTTAGAAGGAGGAGATATCTACCAATTACCTTATGAGTATATCAATAATGTCTTTAGAAACCATTCTAGGGCAACCGAGAAAAAGGGTAAGGGTAGTCAACCTATGGCCAGTACATCATCTTCCAACTTATCCATCAAGGATGAAATTGGAAGTATGTTGGAAGATTTCAAAAGTGAGATGCTGCAAACCCTTGTGTTGCAATTGGATACCATGAACATCAAAAGGAAGCAAGAGGAAGCAGAGAGAGCCTTGGCCGTATTTTGTCCTAGATGCACCAGGAGGATCCTAGGAATGAATGTCCATTGAACTGCATTGAGATTTGCTCGGTCTGTGAACAAAACCACTCCATAGAGAAGTGCCCTTCTTTACTCGGACTTAAAGATGTATATCAAGGAGTTGAAGGGGTCACTGAGCATCTTTGTTACGTCAACCAAAGGAGACCTCCTGGGCCTAAACCATACCAGCAAGGTATGCAAGGGTCATCCCATGCATATTACAATCCCAACCAAACCACAACTATACCTTCTTGGGGACCCCTGCTCATCCTTCCTGGTCTACACCCCCTCCTTGGTCCTATGCATCTCAGTATCATTCCTAGCCAGCCAACCAGTCATTTCAACCTTATGTTCTGCCACAACCTCAGTGGAATACCCCACACCAGGGGTGGAGGCCCCAATACAACAATGCTCTAGCTCTATTGCCTCCACCACCTACCCAACCACAACTCCTACACTCTGCTTCACCCAAGCAACCCCAGATGGCTCCCTAGCCAAATCCGAAGTCGAACAATAGGCAGGCTCAACAAGTATACAGTGGAGAGACATCATACCTAGCTTATGCTTTAGAAATCTACGAGATCAACCTAAGATCTGGGAGAATTATCCTAGATAACCAACCTCCCTCTCCACATAGGGAGGTTGAGGAAGAAAGAGAGGAAAGAAACTTTAAAGTAAATCCACCCTTTCCTGAGAGATTAGCCCAACCACTCCAGCCTACCCCAGAAGAAACTGAACTTATGGGAGAATTGAAAAATCTATGTGTAAAGATCCCCCTTCTCCAAGCAATAAAAGATGTTTCCATTTACAATAAGTTGATTAAGGAGAAATGCTTCAAGCATCTAGGAAGAATAAAAAGGGATGCCCCTACCATTAATGTCATTGGGTAGCTGTCCTACTTAATGCTGGTGCAGGTAATATGTCCGAAATGTTTGGACCCTGGAAGCCCTATAGTAGATGTGCACATCAATGGCACTATTGTCCCACACACTCTGATTGATCTGGGGGCTGCCATTAATGTGATGACCAAGAACACCATGCTCAAGCTCAACCTGCAAGGGTCATTAAGGAAGACCACAACAGTTCTATAGCTTGCAGACCGTTCCACAGTCACCCCTGAGGGAATTGTGGAGGATGTGATGGTCTCCATTGATTCCTAGGAGTACCCTGCAAATTTTCTAGTCTCCAGCCTAAGGCTAAGATTACTAGTTACCCTCTCATCCTTGGGAGGCCATGGTTGGTGACAACTGATGCTTACATTAGTTGCAGAGCTAGGAATATGACCAACAAGAATGGGCATATGTCCAAGCAGTTAGTCCTATACCCTCCTGCTCAACCTTTTCTAGAGCATGATTTACCTTTATGGTTGGAGGAGGAGGAAGAATATGAGGCTCATTCAGCCCAACTTTATGCTTTGGAAGCAACCATAGGAGGAGGACAACAAGATGAGGATGACTTAATTGAACACCTGCTCCAAAGTCCAACTCCTAGTTCATTACCATTAGAAGAAGAAGTAAGGGAAACCCAGAATAATCATCCAATTGACTTATTCTTGGCCAATTCCAACCCACTCCATGTCAAAACCATAGAATTTGGCCTAGAGAAAACTTTGAAAATTAATCCATCTCTTTCTGCTCTCGAAGAGGAAAAGCTATGCAACATGTTGAGAGAAAACCTAGAAGCCTTCGCTTGGAGTTACAAGGAAATGAAGGGAGTACACCCCTTAGTGTGTACTCACCACATATACATCAAAGAAGGTTGTAAGCCAGTCCGACAACCACAAAGGTGGATGAATCTAACTCTTAAAGATATAGTTAAAGAAGAACTGCAAAAATTGCTAGATGTAGGATTCATTTACCCTATCTCTGATAGTGAGTGGGTCTCTCATTTAGTGTTAGTTCCCAAGAAAAATGGTAAGTGGAGGATTTGTGTCGATTATAGGGAGTTGAACAAAGCCACAAAGAAGGATCATTTTCCCCTACCCTTCATTGACCAAGTGCTAGATGGCCTGGTAGGGAATAAGTTCTTTTCTTTCCTAGATGGATTCAGTGGGTACAACCAAATCCAAATCTGCCCAGAAGACTAGGATAAGACCACATTCACCTGTCCTTGGGGTACTTTTGCCTATAGGGTCTTTCCTTTTGGCCTATGCAATGCTCTTGCCACTTTCCAGAGAATAGTCTTGAGTATTTTTGCCGAATTAGTACATGATGTGGTGGAAATTTATATGCATGATTTTACACCTTATGGCTGTGATTTTCAAGAAGCCCTGACTAACCTAGGAAAAGTATTGCACAAATGCATTGAAATGAACCTGTCCCTTAGTCCAGAAAAATGTGAATTCTTAGTGACTAAAGGGACCATGCTAGGTCATTCAATATCTCAACAAGGACTGCAGGTGGACCCAAACAAAATAGAAATCATCCAAAGGGTCCCACCTCTCAAAAGCAAAGGGATGTCAGGAGTTTCTTGGGGTTAGCTGGATACTACCGAAGGTTCATAAAGGACTTGAGAAAGTTGGCCTTTCTATTTGGTTTGTTGGCCAAAGATTATGAGTTTATATGGTCAAAAAGCTATCAAGAGGCCTTATACATTTTAAAGCGTAACTTAACCACTACACCAATTCTTCGAGGCCCAAACTGGAACCTCCCTTTTCATATTCATGTTGATGCCTCACACAAAGCCATAGGAGCAGCTTTAGGTCAGGTAGAGGAGAAATTTCCCTATGCCATCTATTTTATTAATAAGAACCTATCGAAGGCTAAGCTATATTATACTGTGACCGAAAAGGATCTCCTGGATGATGTGCATTCATTAAACAAATTTAGGCATTACATTACAGGCTACCAAACTTTTGTGCATACTGACCACATTGCAATCAAATATTTAATGAAAAAACCATATGTGAATGCTAGAATGAAAATATGGTTACTTTTATTATAACAGTTTGATCGAACTATTGTTGATAATATCGGTAAGGAAAATGTTTGATCGAACCATATGAATGTGCCTGCAGGTGAAGAAGGAATGGTGGATGACTAGTTACCAAACGATCATTTATTTTCTATTTCAGTTCTCTCCCCATGGTTTGCTGATATAGCAAACTATTTGGTATCAACACAGTTCCCACCAAACTTGCCCTCCAAAGAAAAGAGCGATAATCAGGAAAAGCGCCCCCTTCACTTGGATTGGGAGCAATCTTCTCAAACTTGGCCTAGATCAAATCTTGAGAAGGTGTGTAAGGGAAGAGGAAGTTTTTGACATCCTTTTGACCTGTCATGATGGGCCTTGTGGAGGTCACTTAGCAGAAAAGAGGACATCATTCAAAGTGTTACAAGCGAGCTATTATTGGACCATTCTTCATTAGGATGTGAAAAAGTACATTAGTCAGTGTGATCAGTGCCAGAGGATGGGAGAGCCTACTCCAAGAGATGAAATGACCCTATAACCTCAAGTGACTTTCGAGCCATTTGAAAAGTGGGGCATGGACTTAATTGGGCCTATCAACCCTCCTTTAAAGAAAAAACAATACATTATTGTGTGCACTGATTATTTGACTAAGTGGGTTGAAAC
The DNA here is from genome assembly GCA_000404065.3 of Pinus taeda. NCBI lineage: Eukaryota > Viridiplantae > Streptophyta > Pinopsida > Pinales > Pinaceae > Pinus > Pinus taeda. The sequence continues at coordinate 8,930 of APFE031114789.1, read as the reverse complement.
CAAGGTGATTAAGGTAGCAACAGAAGAGAAGGTGGCTGAGTTCCTTAGGGAGAATGTATTCTACAAATTTGGGTACCCTAGAGAGCTAATCACAGACCAAGGTAGGTCATTTACCTCCAACATGATTGAAGAACTGCTCAGTCATCACAAAATCAAGCATAGGATTTCCACTCCTTATCATCCACAATCTAATGGGCAAGTGGAGGTGACCAACAGGGCACTGGAGAGCATCTTAACCAAGGTAGTAAGCAGCAGAAGGAAGGATTGGGTAGAGAAACTAGTTGAGGCCACATGAGCCTATAATAAAACATGGAAGACCACCACTAGATTTACACCCTATGAGTTGGTCTATGGGAAAAAGGATTTTCTGTCCATTGAGTTTGAATATAACACATTGAGGATGGCAGCACAACTAGATTTAGATCTCAGTCATGCACAAAAAGAAATATTATTCCATTTGAATGGCTTGGATGAATTCAGAATGCAGGCCCTCCTACATACATATATAG
>APFE031114786.1:63055-81009 GCA_000404065.3 Pinus taeda | reverse complement strand
ACACATAAATATAAACAAGGGAGGTACTGGACGCTTGAGATGGGCCCAACCCCAAGAACTACAGCCTCCCAAGAGAGATTTAGAGCTGGTGCAAAGCTGGATCCATCTTTATTAACCAAGAATGAAAAGTTACATCAAAACTGTCCACAAGGATAGCTTGAGAAAGAGCTGAAAGCAAAACTAATCCATGGCCTACAAATCGAATTACAAACTAGCTAACTAATGGCTAAAACAAAATGACTAACTAGCTACAAAAATGACTAACCACTAGCTAACCAAAAATGACTAACTACCAGCTAACCCAAATGAGGCCCCAAGCCTTCTTATTTATACAATTTGAGGACCCAACAGTCCTCCTAAAAGTTAGGGACTTGGCTGCCCAAGACTTGTAGTTAACAGCAGTCCAACTTGACTTGCTTGGCTGCCCTTGTGCTCATTGATTTGGTGGCCTTTGAACTCCGCGCTGATGGTGGAGAATTCGAGGTAAGGACCCATAAATGAGGGGGACACCTTCCTACAAATCCTCTAGCTTGTTCTCCCACGAATTTGGCTGCCAAGTGCTCATTAAGACCTTCAATTTTGTCTCCAAGTTGACCAACAAGGCTACACAAAGCACCCATTAGACTTGTTGGCACAATGACTAACCAAATTCACTCTATTAACATAAAAATAATCAAAAACATGCAATAAACAAATGAGAATGGTGGACTAAGCCAAATTAGGAAGTTGAATGAGCCCAAATAATTGTATATTTTTGGGGCTCATCAACTTTCCAGAGCAATTTATTATTCCTCCATTTGTAACCATCACTTGACACTATGGTGCTGGATATAGGAAGCAATTCAAATCTTTTGCTACCTTACAATGAATAAAATTGTGGGTACTTCCTGAATCAATCAACACTATTACCTTTTTCTTCTTGATTTGTCCTTCTATCTTGATGGTTTGAGGAGTGGTAATTCTCGCCAATGCATTACAGATATGGTTGGATTCATTTGTTCTTCATCTAGGCTTTGTTCCTGGAGTATATCCTCTTCTTTTGAGCTTTCTTGCTCCTTTTCTTCTTCCTCTTCACAATCTATGTAGAATAATTTCTTCTCAGCACACTTATGACCTTTAGTGTATTTGCTATCACAATTGTAACAAAGCCTTTTGCTCTTTTTTCTTCCAATTGTTGTGGTGTCAACCTTATAGGTTGTGGAAGACTAGGGGCAACAACACTTCCATCTTTATAGTTGTGAGTGGTATGCTTCCTGGTTGCCATAATTTTGCTTTCGATTTTTCTTGCTAACCTGAATGCCTTTTCTAATGAATCAGGTTCCCAAAGGCGAACATCATGTTGGATATTATCCTTTAAAGTCCCTATGAACACATCAATCCTATGCTCCTCTGGAATATTTTTTACCCTTATGTTCAATTTTTGGAACTCCTCAATGTGCTCCATTATTGAACCCTTTTGTTTGAGACTTCTCAATTGGCTAAAAAAAGTGTTGCTTTTTGTATCCTCATAATGTGCTATCAATTCTTCCGTAAAAATTGCCCAGGTGATAAATTGTTTACGAGAGCAAAGCCATTGATCCCATACAAACTAATTTGGTTCCAAATATAAAGTTGCCATACGTACCTTTTGTGTGTTTTGCACATTATTGAGATCGAAAAATTGCTCCATCTGTAATATCCATGTTGCAGGATCCTTGCCATCAAACTTCCTCATATTGATTTTTGGAATATGGTGGGTCTTCGATCCCACATTTGAGTCTATGAAATCATGACTAACATTTATTTTGTTCACATCATGAGTTTCCTTTACTACCTTTTCACCATTAGTAAGTATTTCTTGTAGAAAATTTGTCAAATTTGTCTTCAAATCTACCATGTCTGTCTTCAAATCTGCCATGTCTCTCTTCAAATCTGTCTTCAAATCTATCTTCAAATCATCCATCTTAGCTTCCACGCCATTTATCTTAGATTCCACGCCATTTATCTTATCTTCTGTTAGCTTTTGTGGAAGTGACACTTGTTGCATTTGGTCTTGTAATTTTGATATATCATGTAGCATTTCTTCCTCTTCTTCATGAGTCATGCTAGAGCTTTTAGGTTGCTTACTAGTTGTTTGCATTTTATTTCCTTGGGGCATCAGTTACCAATAATAATGCTCTACTATGCCCTTTGAATTCCTTCAAAATAAATTTTCAAACCAAGCTTAAGCAAAACTTTTAAAAAAATCTACACACCTTTTTTCACTTTGTAGGAGCTCGATATTGATTCTAATGTATCTCCGTGCTTTCAAATCATCCAGTTATAAAATTGTGGCCTACAGTAGCCCTATATGTCCTCTTTCCAATGCCACCAGTCTGATCCAAATTGGATTCTCCAAGGAAGAGTTATGTGAAATCTCCCATAGTGACCTGATTATAGACTAGTTCAGTAGAGCGGACTTGTACAACATGCCACAAGTCACTGTTTCGACCTTTGGCTCTGAAAATAATATACAAGAAACTAAAGTCTATGCTCTTTCTGTACCTTCTTATAAAATTTCAATCTGATGCACAGAGAGAAAGTTATGACAATTTTCCCTAGGTCACCTGTTTGGAATGTAATTCAGGAGTCTGCAAAAAGACCAACTTGCTCAGATCATATCTCCGCAAATATAGTGCGAAAAGCTCTGAAATTCGGACCCGAGGTTCAGTGAAATTTCTTCTCAAATTGTTTTTTCTTTAGCTTCTGAAACGTCACAGAAAAGAATTTATAGTGAAAATTCCACGATGACCTATTTGGAGCAGTGAAACCCTAGAATCCAAAGCTCTGATACCAAATGTTATGAAACTAGCTCAAGAAAAAGATAGAAAAGATAGATCCATGCCTTAGAATTCAGCCTCTTCGAGGGGGTAACCTCATGGGGCACAATGATATTAATAAGGGATACAACTACAATAGTAATGGGGTAATCACTAGTATTATAGGGACCCAACAATTTCTTTAGTTTTATTTTCCCTGTTGGTTACATGGTCAAAAAGGGAGAAATAAACTTCCAGATATGGATGCAAGATAGATTTGAAGCTTAGATTTTATCCAATTTGATGGAAATATTTTAATTTTGTCCAAATGTAAGTTTTTATGTTTTTACTTGGTAAAAAATTATATGGAATTTATACTTATGAGGTAAACTTTTATTTTTCTCCTTTCATGGTGACAAGGTTTACTTATTTCATTAATAAAAATATGTTCATATTAATGTTTTAAGATTATGTGATAACTCTTCTCCACTTTGGAAACTATACCAAGTCTAAAATTTTGTGGTATGACCCATTTAAGGGGTAATATTTTGTGGGATAGATTTCCATACCCACAACTTGCAACCATCATAGTTGAAAAATAGACTAAGTATGGGCGGTGAAATTTGCATAACATGGAAATGTGAATGTAAATTTGTTGATGTGGGGATGTGTATGTGGGGTACATGAAACCCCTTTGAAGCCCCCAACACTGGAAAATTGGCTAAGTATAAGTCAATCTGGGGCAAGTAAAGCATGTGAAAATTATTGTGGAAGATCTTTCCGCATCCATAAAAGATGGATATTCAAGTATTATATAAACTATAAATGGGGTTGAAAAGACATATTAAATTAATAATTGTTCAAAGAAAGTGGTCCAACTATTTTAATGTGGACATAATTAGCAAGTCACAAAGTTTATCGTTGATGAAACTCAAAAGAGTGAATAGTAATTATTATATATCCTTGGAATTGGTGCAACTATTTGAAGTGGACATGAAACAATGAAAAATCTAGGGTTTTTTTTTTTTTTTTTACTATGGAAAATAGTCCAAAAAGGAAAATTTTAATGTAAATATAAATGCTATTTATTAGGGTTTCATACAATTTTTTTTCCTTGGATCTAGTTAATAAAATATAATGTTACAAGGAGAAAGGTAAAAATACTTCCAAGTAAATAATTAATATGGAAGTAATTCATGAGGAAGGTAAGGAATGACATGGAAGGGTTAGGTGGCCTTGGGCATTGACAAGACAACATCCTTGAGGTGACACATGGAAATAGATTCCACATCATTTTCCATATGTCAAATGTAAGAACATATTAATGTGGTGCTAGTATAGAAAGCTTCTAAGAGCCATATCCTAGTGTCCCAAACTTAGAATGGGATGAATTTTACCTTACTGGAAATCTATCGATGAGCAAAAGAAAATGAAGGAATTAGAAGTATTGTTTGAAGTGAGCAAAAGAACATGAAAATTCAAAGCCCCACCCCTTAAACGTGACTCAAGGGATTGGGTGTGTTATAGTGGTTGTCATGGGTTAGATTCACAAATTATGTTTTTCGTACCACACCATAATGTTTTGATCTAATGTTTATTTCAAAGTTGTAAAATGAATTTCCTTATTGGGATTTCAATTGGAATAGATAAATATGCATATTCTTCAGTAGATCTATTGGAATTTTGTCTTTGATTGATAATATATCACTAGATAATTTGTCATCTATTTTGGTACTTTCTAGAATGAGAAATTAGAGTGTTTACATGTACATAATATTTTAGGGGTAAGTTCCACTTTGGATATTTTGGGTATAAAGCATTCTAGAGTCCATTTCATGCCTTAACCAACCATTTTTGGGGTCAATTTTTTTTTTTTAACATATCTTCGTTGTATCCTCTACAACAACCCCAAAATTTCAGCTCTCTTAGAATCTTGGAGACTTGCATCCTCAACTATCTATCATCCTTTATCTCTGGTCTCCTATGGTTTTATCACCCCTTAGACCTATCTAGGGTTTCCTTCGGAACAAACAAGATTAAACCTAAAATCTCAAATATTAATTTTTTCATTAATTCACAACTTAAATTTATAGTAGCAGTCCTACTAACATCTAAATTTTCATTTGCCACCTCCTTTATGCTCCTTCACACTCATAGTCGCTAGCGCACCAACAACTTGTAGAGGCAATTGCACTGGGAATTAGTACCACGACTTGCGACCTCATCTAGATGCTCTTTCACTACTTTTCAAAGTCACATCCTAGGTTTGTAGTGCCTCCTCACTACAATTTCAAATCATGACTTGCGACCTCCCTTCATTTTTCACATGCAATAAAATTACTACGTAGATTCAACTTGTGACCTCCTCTACTAGTCTCATCGTGAGTGATAAAATCTTTGTGCAAGTCTAGTTGTGGCCTCCTTTCACACGTGGGGCTCCCTAATAAAACATTTTCACTCCCATTAATCACTTCATTCCACCTTCAACAGTTGAGTGAGTGACCTCTCCTCCGATTGTTGATGACAAGTGTGACCTGGTAAGTAACTCATGCCCAAGACTGTTAATCATTACTCTTTGCTACAAGTTGACATGTGTTTGATCCCTTGGCACTTTGACTTTACGTATTCCCATCCCAACAACCAATTCTCCCTATTACTCTCACACACTCTCTCATTTAGCGCTCACTCACCTATGATTCTTTTTCCCTTGGAATATAAACTTGACATGGATGGTTCTAAATATTTGTACCCTGGCATAGTCATTCATGGACGTAAAAGTATTTATTTCATTAAATATTTAATTTATTAACCTCAAATAACCCTAAAAGCCCAAGTTGAGGCTTTGGAATTGAAATTGAACTTGTGTGGTTGTGCATAGAGCATGAATTGTGGTCGATGGTTCAAGATTCATATACACCGATCTTGGTCATCAGTTCCTTGACATGTTATTAAGTTAGAATTTTTGTGACCTTACCTACAGTCTTCTTCATTTTACATTCGAACTCTTTGTTTCAACTATCTCACCTAACCTATAGTGCCCACACTCTACAATAAAAAGTTTGTATTCCCTACTACTTACCTTACTATCCTCATGAATCATCACTGAACTATAGCCTCAACTCATGAACTGTATGATGGTCACAATTCACATATTATGGTCACTAACAACCACCCAACCAATGTGAGCTACTTTTTTTACAAATATCACGACCGATCCACTTCACTTTGGTTACTCATTAGTCACAAGTCACATCAATATCTAATTTCACATGCCACTTCCCTTACCTTTTGAACCTACGACCAACTCTAACAATTAAAAATGCAACCATGTTTATAAGCTAGTTTCGTGTTTGGGTCCCTAGGTCATAAATCACAATATAAAACCTGAGTGACATCTTAGCATAATGAAACCTATCTGTAGATGCGATATGTGACCTACCCTATCATTCACATTAGCGACCCATCTTGCTAGTTAGAAATACAACTTACATGTAGTCCCTTTTCTACCAAATCCAATCTCCAAAATTTTAGTAACCTGAGACCTCACCTTGGCGCTTTTAATTTTCTTCATTAAATTAGTGATTATAGTTATTGCATTAAATTTCACGTCACTGATCAACATTTTTCAGATGTCTGGTACCATTGAATTAGATTGCATCATTATCCCATCATCCTCTGGAGAGATGGTGTTTCCCATGATCAGAGGTTCTAGCAAGATTTCTAGTAGAGTTGACATCAACATTGAAGGGGTCATGGATAGTCCATAAAAGCTTCCCATTTATGGTGATAATTATTGTCAAATTGACAAGGAAACAAAACTCACTTGGTGGGACATCTACAAAAAGTTTGCAAAGAAATACATTCCACCAGCTCGAGAATATTTTCAGGTATATATCAATGCCAAGAAATCTTGGTTGCATAAAGTGGAAACACAACCACTAATATTCCCATGTGTTGAGACAATAGAGTGGATCTTGCAACATGTGGATGAATATCATTGGATAATCAGGGGACATAATGGATATATTATAGCATCCTTTACCACTAATGATACTGCAAATTACTATAAGTTTCTTGAGTGTGAAGAAGCCTTCAACACTAAATGATTATCTTCTTTCAATGAACTAACCAAGGACATATTGAAATCATGGTGGAAAGAGCCAACTAAGTTCAGGATCAAGGAAAATGGAGTCTATTAAAAAAAAATGTCTCAGGAATGTGTTCTAACTAAGGGATACCATGATAAATACATTGTATAGGGAGGCAAACATCGACACCTTTCTAAGAACATGGTTCCCTCTAATGCACATAGTTTCCAAGAAGGGAATGATATTCAATTGAGAAATCATTCTTGCATCCTCTCCAAGTGAAATATCTAGGCAGCCAAGAACCCAACATAAGGTAAAAAATAAGAGTTCTATATGGCTTCCTACCATTTGGATGCAATTTTCACAAAATGTGATTTCGAAGGAATGGGTCTGAAATGGACCCAAAAAGAGCAGAAAACTTTGCATATTCACCACAAAATGTTTTGGAGCACAAGTTATAAGGGCATGTATGAAAGTATTGACAAATATTTCATTTCTCCTTTGTGTATTGCACTCTTTGGAGACAAGCCTCCATGCATTTCTGAAAGGGCTAAGAAATCCCTTCAAGATATTGCAGATTGATTCCCAATTAGAGAAGCAAGTTATAACAGGGTATTCAACAATTGCAAACCTCCTCATACTCTCCTTACATTAGTGAAAGACGAAGTGAATTTATAGGAGGTTGTTTACCAATTTACTACTGGGTTGTCCAAGACATTAGTAAAGGTAAGAAAGGACCATGGCTTGTATTCCCTTTGGACATTGGAGCATTTACCAACCATAATTTTAAGGATGTAGAAGCAGAAGACAAATATTTGAATCCATTTCATTTTGTTGAGTTGATATTTTGTAGATATGATACAAGGGGGATTCCATTGGCACATTACAAGTAAATTTGATTTGGTTGGGAAAATTCTCACTCCATTGATGATGAAGAAAAAAAAAAAAACTTTTATAATAGTTACAACATGGTAGGATCATTTTGCAACTAGAAAAGGAGGGATAACAATTAGATAATTATACCCAAGAGAGAATGAGCCTTGAAGCTATGGAAACCATTCCTAAGAGAAAGAAGGGGCAAGGAACCAATAAATAAAAGAAAAAGAAACAAAATGTTGATCAAGTAGAGGAGGAGAAAAGGAAGAAACAAGAAGAAGAGGCTTTTGAGAAACTTGAGGAATACCTAAGGAAGAAGCAATATGAGAAGAAGAAAAAGGAAGAAGCGAAGAAGAAGTAAGAGGAAGAAACAAAGAAGAATATGGAGGAGGAACACTCAAGAGGAAAATAGAAGAAGAACAAAGAAGGAAAGAAGAAGAAGAAAGGAAAGAAAAATTGGAAGAGGAAGTCAAATAACAACAAGAATCCATGGATAAATAGATTGAGCATGATCTACTAAGAGAACATGAGAACAAAGAAAGAAGCGATAATCAATCAAAGGGTTCAAAGATGCAGTTGGATTTACCTACCTTGAACATTCTACCATCCATTGCCATCACCGATAGACATTTGCTGCTACAAGAATTAAACATTCCATAGGAGGAAGAAGAAGGAGTATTGGGAATATATAGGCTCACCTTTGATCAAGTTCAATGTAAAATTATGCAAGAAATATGCATGTGTTATTATAAGAACCTAACAAAACATATATCAATTGTTACAAAAAAAGAAGTTGTTGTGAACACCAATATGAACCCTAAAATGATAGCATCTACTAGAACTACTTTTGTAACAACTACAGAGTTGGATAACAATCGGTTAAACAAGTAAAATGCAGATTTTGAGGCAAAGCTAACTACCTATGAACAAAAGTTTGAATAATTATAGAAGGATAACCAAGATTTGTTAGCCCCCCAATCCCAAAGAAAAGGCTTATATGCATCTATTACAAATGAAGTACAAATATAAGAAGAGGCAACAGACTTGGTTTATGATGAGATGATGAATTTACATCAATTCATGGCTCAATTCCAAAACACACACAAATATTCAAAAGAAATGGGATTGGTGATCAAAGTAGCTACTACAATGGTTGAACACATAGATGAATGTTCTAAACAATATCCTAATGCACTTGAGGAACTTCCAAGGAAAAACTAGATAACAAAAGAAAATGATAAGGTTGTTGTTTGTGTCAAGATGGAGTCACATGAAAAATTGGGGACCTAGATAAGGTAATGGCATCATACAGGCACTTACATGGTCTGCTAGAATCTCTTGTCAAGTTGCACAAGGTTCCTTCCATTGGCACATTGGGTGAAACAAGAACAAAGGAATATATCAAACAAGAGATTCTAACATTCTTAGTTCCCATCAAAAAAATAGTTGCAAGTGATGACTTGGAAGTTACAAAGGAAGTGATTACTTAGTATGTGGTTGAGCATGTAAGGATATACACAAAGCTAGTGGTTCTATCAAATCATGTATGAGCCAAGAATCCAAACCTTATACAAGATGTGCTAGAGTGCCTACAAAGGCATGGGAATGAGTTGTAGAAAATTATTTTGTCTCTCACAAGAGAATACAAGCGATGGCATGCATATTTAGTTCAAGAGTTAGAAATCACTGTTCCAAATCTCTCTATTATAGATTAGTTGATTGAAAATGTTTATTTTCTTTAATATTTTATGTAATTTTTATTTGATAAATAGTATATTGGAATGTAGAGTAGAAAGAGTCATGTGGAATATGAAAGGTCATACAGAAGCTAAGGAGACATGAGGATAGATGAAAGGTCACTGAAGGTGAAAGGTCACCTTACCTTCTATAAATAAACTCTCATACATAGATGTAATGGAACCTTCTATTTTTGTAATGAACTTGGGCATATTGTTTGAGAGATACTAGACCTTTTATGAAATCAAGTGGTGACTCTACACTTCCACGAAGGATTTCATGGGCATTCCATATGATGATGCTATGGATATTTCATCTTAATGTTTGAAGCTATTTGAGCTTGAGTGTGAAATTTCTTCATTTCTCATAAATCATTGCAAGATTTCACCTGCAGCGATCAGATGGTATATGTTGTGCTTACTTTATGTTTATGTCAATGAATTGCTTGATTTATTTGAGCATATATCATGTGCAAAATTGTACTCTTTCTTTTTCTTTCATGATGTTGTTTTTTATGAACTTGTCTATGGTCAATGAACTAATATTTGTCGCATACATGAGTTTTATTTGAATTTTTTCTAACACTACTTCTCTTGAGATTCATATCATAACATTTAGTCATTGTTATATTCATAACATTTCACGTGTTAAATTTCCATAAGTTTCTTAACTTGCATTTGTTGAAAGTTTTATTTTTTCTCTAATGTTTTCAATTTATTTTGACCAAAGAAAACCTTTAACAACATGGTGGTAGTTGGGCCCACATATCATATGGGACTCCCATACCAAATGGTGTAGTGTATAATTAGGATTCTACACCAAGGAGACCCCCTTGCTATTGGTGGTACAATCTAGCCCGTCAACAATATTTTGATGCTACAAGGAGGGACCTTATTGGATGGTCGATACAAGTCCCAGTTCTATCCCTGAGCCTTCTCACAATCTAGTAACCATTCTAACTCACTTACACCTCCCCCCTTACTTGGGAGACCCTTGCAATCGAACCTCCTCCTCATAGTCCTAAACCAACATATGAAGTTACTTACGACCAGTTGAGAGCCCTACGACTTATTACCTATCAATTTTCCAAGAGTCTTAGACTCTATCTTACTACAACTTCCCTACCCCACAAGTGGGTGACTCAACCACATACCACAACATCAAGGGGCCTTAGTCAGTTCAGTTGAAGAATCGATTAATGTGACTTTGGATGATTTTGCAGATGTTGTAGAAAAATGTTCAATAGAAGGACTCGAAAGTCTTACTAGTTCTTAGCATGGTGAAGAAAGAAATGTTGAAGGAGGAAATTTGCAGGGTGGAAACCAAAGACCTTGAGAGAACGTTGAACACATTGAAATACCGTTAGGTGAAGGGAATCAGAGAAATAAGGAAAGAATAAGGAACGAGAGTAATCCTCTCGATGATGGTGAAGGATTAGATTCTGATTCAAAAAGTGATGAAGATGATAAAAAAAATATGGTTGGAAATCAACCACAAACTCTGGCTTGGATGGAACAATTTTCTCTAGATATCCAAGGTGTGCTTCATTGCATGCCCTATCATCCAAAAAAACATGTTCCTAATTATGAACTAGAGAAAGAAACTATTACTGAAGATCACACCATCAATTTCTATTTATCATTGCAAATGATGAGGGTGCAACATGATGATGGATCATGTAGGTTGTTTTTGCACACCTTGGAAAATGAGACTGCTACATGGTATTATTCCTTGCCCATAGAGTCTATTTGGAGTTGGGATGAGTTTTGAAAGGCCATTCTTGAATTTTTTTTCTGAAGAGAAGACACCTATCATGCTCCTTTCAAAACTAAGTTCATTGAAGATGGGAAAGATAGAAAAGGTAAAAAATTTTAATTAATGATTTACTACAATATTGAACAAGTTCCTAGTTGATTTTCCTCCCCATGATTCTAACACAGTTGACTACTATACCAGAGCACTGCATCATGATATCATTATGTTTGTGAAGAGAGAAGTGAAAAGTAATTAGTGGAGAACTTTATGGAGGCTCTATTGATTGAGAAGGATTTGATTTCCGTAGGAGCACTCAAGCACAAAGCATGTGATGATTCGAAGGCTTCTAGTAAGAAATCTTATGCCTCATACAATAAGTCTATTGATAAAAATTCATTTGATTTTGAATTTGTGGAAAAATATCTAAACTAGTTAACTAATGAAATGTCCGACTTGAAGAGGAAAACTAGTGAGAGCTCCCATGGTAGAAAGCCATTCAAGCATTTCTTTAAGGAAAGTGGTAATCCACCAATGGAATCAACCTAAAGCTCCAAATTCAATCTTAATGTAAAGGAACTAGGTATGGACAATAACTGCACCTTCCAACAAGTTGTTGAGTCAGAGACACTAGTACAAAATGGCTAATTAGTTACTTAAAAAGCAACTAAAATTTGCATATAAATGACCATTTTTCAGTGAGTGAACAATAGTGGCCAATTTATAGTATCTTATAACATGACCAATTTTTAGTCATATTTATCTTAGTTGTTAATTGGTTGTCTCAATTTTATCATCTAGTAGTATATTTAGTCATAAATTTGATCATTGATTTAGTCATTAATTGACACAATTAATGATCCGATACACAACAAAATATACTACTGCATGATCACCTGAGAAAACTAATTAATGACCAAATAAATATGACTAAAATGTTGGTCGTGTTATAAGGTCCTATATTAGTTACTAATAATCATATATATGCAAATTTTAGTCATAATTTGAAACCAATTAATGACCAAAGAAATATAACTAATTTTAGGTTTTGTTATAGGATACTGTAAATTAGCTACTAATAGTCATATTTATGCAAAGTTTAGTTGTTATTTTTAATCACAAATTTATCATTTACGGTAGTCATGTATATTTTTTGGGTAGTTTCAGACTCATTATATAAATAACTGATTTAGCAGTTTATATTCATTTCAATTACTTTCATTTATAATCATTATAAATTACTAATTTAGATGTTGTAAATTCATTTTATTTGTGTTCATAATTAATCAATATAAACTACTAATTTAATAGTTTTATATTGATTTTATGTGTTCATTATTAATCAACATAAATTAATTAGTGTGATTTTGCAACTATATTAAAAACATGTCATACAATGTGCATGCTCATCTAATATGAAAACACAAAAGTTACATATGTTAATTACAATACTAAATAATATCAAGTAAAATTATAAATAATTTCAACCACATAAATTATATTATATGAAATGACAATAATTACAATTTGAGTTTCCAACTTAATATTGGTTGGACTATAATTTACACATGAAATATTATATCATTGCTTCAAAACATTATCATGGTATTGCAAAGGCATTGCAAGTGAATTCACCAACACTAAAGACTTGAGCATTAGTCTATATGTGCGTGTCTCATGTGGGATATTGGATTTTAAGGGTATCAGTAGATTGATTCTCTTTTCTATATCTTTTTGCATTTGTCGCTCCAGTGTTATTATTCTCCCATTTCTTCAATTTCTGCTTCTTACCATCAATACTAAGTTCCTCTTCTAAAAATGAAAGAAGATACAATGCAGAGTATAAGACATGAAAGGTGATGAACAAAAGAATATAAACTAAATTCAATTATAAAATATTTATACGACATAAATGTGAACACCAGTGATGCCAATGCAATTTTTCCCCAAAAAAATCAAGAAACTCGAACAATTTTCCTTCAGTTGGGCGATAGTAGCCACTATGTGGCTAGACGACATGTATAAACAAAGCAAATAAAACTTCAACATATAAAATAACACCTTAGGAACTTAGTATTCAACTTTTAGGAAAATATTAACACAGTCATAACAACTAAGTTACATGCTACAAATCTCCTTGTATATAGGATGCATATCAGGAAAAATCCTTCTCTATTGGAAACCAAATAAGTAATTCATTAACAAAGGAAAAAAAAAACATGTCCAAAACCAACCAAGAAACATATGCAACTACCAATGGAATTCTCAAACAAAGAGAAGATGCATGGCTTCACATCAGCTATTGGGTGCATGAATTGTGCTTGAGCAAACTTCTCAACACTTAATTGTTAACCCGAGGGTTTCATAAACTTAGAGACGAAGCATAGGAAATGATAGAAATGGTATGAACTTTTCCTATCTCTAATCCTACTTCTTAAAGGAAATTCTTTACAGAATCAAACATAAATAAATCGGGAAGATAATTGACACCAAAGCAACTTTGGTGTTGGAATGTAAAAGACAATTTGCAAGTAAATCAAGTAAAGAAGTTTCACACAACGAAAACAATCTTAAATGTTGTAATGAAATTCTATGTCCATCTTCAAATGGATGGCTAACAATCTGACAAGTGGGCCCTTGTAGAATTATGTCTTCCTTCTTATCTTCCTTCCACACGAACAACCTGTCCTAGCACTGTTACAATCTTCTTGCACTAGTGTAGGTACAATATCTCTGTGTAAAAGTATATATGACCTTCCTTACTAAAGATTTATGTCTTAGTGGAGGTGTTCTAGGCATAAGGGCTTAGAACACTATGTTTCTGTGACAAGAGACCATCTCTTGCATCGAAGCAGAGCTTCCTTCACCTAGTAATCCATTCAAAGATGCTTATGTTCTTTGCAAGTATAATATGTTTATGATGATTTTATGCGACTGCTTCTAGATCCTCTTAAAGATGTACTTTTCATATCGAAGACAGTTACTAAATTAATAATTCATTCACTTGCGTAATAACAAGAAATAATATGCAAAGAAGTGATTCACTATTTGCTGCAAAAGAATGATTAAACCAAAGTGCAGGCAACAACATGCACTAGTGTAGGAAAGAGTTCTATGCGCGATCCGATCAAAACAAGTTAAAACATAGATTGAGAATAAAATCAATGCAAGAAAGATATCTCATAAACAAAGTAAACATGACTAAATCTCAAACCACGGATCCATTTCACATGTTAGCTACAAAAGATATTTTAAATCAAAACTTGAAAGATAAAGATTAAAACTATGACATCACACAGCTGCAAATGAAATATCCACACCTTTCTGAATAATGAAAGCGAGAGGGGTAAATGAGCTGGGTTGGTTGGGCCCTAGCCAACCAACTCGTTCCCCTTCTATGGAATGAAAAATCTTAGCACTTCAAAAGATACATCAAAGATAAACTAGATGATGTGTATGTAAATCATGGCAATTCTCTTGTATCACTTGATTCGAAAAATATACATGATAGAGCAGTCCAGCCCCAGAGTTGAGGTGATAACCGGATTACATAAACAAAATTACAATCAATGGTTCTCTACCGAATAGCATCGTCCTACCTATATCTATATTTTATGTATCCTTTCGGCTCTAGTCATTTTCACTAATTATAGACATTTCTTATTCAGGCCTTTCGGCCGAACATAATTAGAAACCGAAATTACAAACTTGGCCAGCAATTATAATACACATGAATCTTGCTTGGCCATAACCTAACTTTGGAAAAATTTCCCTCATTGTGCACCACCTGTTATCCTACTTTAATTCATCAATAGCTAAACTCGGAGTCAAGGATCAAGACCCGTCCTCATGGAAGATTTGGCTTATTGGAAATCTCGGACAGTCTTTGCGGTAGTGCAAGAATCTACTTGCACTAGCCATACTCATTCATAATTAATATTGAGTTCCATGATTACTCTAGGAAATTAATATGAATTACAAGAGATATGTAAATAGGCATGAAATCCATATAAAAATGATTAATAAAGTGCTAAAATAGATATTAATAAAAATATGAGCATGTGCAGGAATGGGTAACTATCTTGTACTAGTACAGGAAGGAAGGGTCTTTTATTGAGATAAAATAGAGGTTGATTTGGATGGAAATGGGGTAGAAAACAGGGCAATTTAGGATACCAACATCCTCCCATCCCTAAGTTGTTGTCTGTCCTCACACAACATTTTACCTCTGCAAAAAAAACCTTCAAAAAAGAATGGCCAGCCCCTTAGTCCTGAACTTCAATTTTTATTCCTATCGTTACTATCTTTGGCTTCTTATCTCAGGCTTTCTGCAACTGCTTAGTCACCTTCTTGGAGCATCTATAGAATTTGGAAGCCCGATAGTTCCATACCTTTAGTTGTTGCTTCTGCCTCTTTACTTCTACAAGTAACTCCACCTCGCTCTGTTTCTGCCAACTTTGCTCTTTCATGGCCTAGTTCAAAGCCTCCAGGTCATGGACTTGTTGCTCCAGATCTAATATTCTGTTATTGAGGAAAAGATTGGAGGGTGTTGTGCTAAGATCTTTAGGTGTGAACGTCTTTTCTGCCACGGACTTGAAACAAGTCCCATCATCATCGAGGTCAAGGCTGTCGAGAGCCTATTTTATGACATCGTCAAGGGTTTCTATACTCATGGTTTTCTCATTACTGAGGGTTTTGATTCCCTCACCAATATCCATGCCTTGTGCACTGAATTCCTTGGGGCTCTTAACACCTTTCTCTCCTGGCTTCTTAGGGGATTCAGCACCCCATCTTCCCAAATCAGTAGGGGTTTCAGTTCCTCTCTCCTCTACAACTGCAGGGAATTCAGTATCCTATCCTTCGAACATCATAGGGTCTTCAATACCCTAACCTTCAAAAATCACGGGGTCTTCAATGCCTTCGCCTTCTAAAATTGCAGGGTCTTTAGTACTCTGACCCTCGAAATCACTAAGGTTTTCTACGTTAGGTTCGTTGAAATTATCAAGACCCTCTGCATGTTGTTCCTCTTCATTCTCTTCTACTTGTACTTCACCAGTATGCGATGTCGATGTCATCTCTCTACTCCTTAGCCTGCTGACAAATGTTGACAACAGGATCTCATTTTCTGCATTCACCTCATCTTCCACAATGTGTTCCACTGCATCTGAAAGCACCGACATATTATGAACTGTGGGGGAACTTTGGGGTGTTTCATCGATTACGATTGGAGGAATTGACTGGTTCATCCCTTGGGTGACAGTTTTCCTCTTCTATTCTACAGGTGGAGTGTTCTCAACAGCCCTCTTCTTTCTTTGCATTGGTGAACTTTTACCTTGCCGCTTGGCAGGAGACAATGTCCACGCCTTTCTCTTCTTACCTATACTGGTGCTAGCAAACTCTTCTGCATCCCTTGCTCAGAATTATTTCATAAATGCTCCCCATGTTATCCCCTTTTCTTCTAACTTTTTCTTGACTAGAATTGTAATAAGCCCATGATGGCAGAGCTTGTTTGCAACTTGGCATACACTGCTACTCTACATGTTTTTCACCATCTTCTCAAGGCTCCTGAGCAAGAAGTGAGGAAAATTAACCAATTTTCCAGCCTCAAAATGCAACAACAATCGAAGGTGGTATACAAATGCCAAGGTATAGCGTCCTTCTCCAGTTACAAACTTCTGCATTATAAATAGTAAATCTCGCCACTTCCTGACCATAGTAGTTTGTGGAAGTCCCTTTCTCCAATCAACCTTAATTTTCTTATCGACCACAAACCAGTGGCAACACTTCTTCATGAGCCACTCTTTTTTAAACCAGTGCTCCCTTGTAAGTGGCAAGCTTGTGGCTTGTACGATGAACTCCTCTGTAATTTTTAATATTAAGGACCTGACCCTAACTCGGCCTTCTTTGAAAGTCCTTGAAAAATCTAATGCCACCACCATGTCGAGCTCGTCAAACTTTTGTAGAAATGGCAGGAACCCAGATTCTTGCAATAGTGCAAGACTATTCTTGTACTCGGTGGTTTGTTCAATTTCCTACAAAAATAACTATTTGTTCCTCATAGGTGCCATTTCGAACCACACTCCACTTCACTCCAACGTTCATTGAGAGTTTTATGCCACAGGTTCATCGCCCTCTATCCTTTTAGACCCACTCACCCGACTATGATGAAACAACCCCCCCCCCCATCAGGTATTGATTCATGTTAGCCGGCTATGGGTGAATCGTGATGATTGGATGCAATGGTGATATAGACGGTGGTGGCACAACGATTACAATGATTGGATTGTGGGTAAGCTAATAATGGTTAGGCAATGTGAAATCATTTCAAAGAGGGTATGTAGGTTATCAGGCAGTAGTACCATCCTGCATTCAGCGTCATAATTCAATCATACATACTTCAACATTTATTAAAATGATTACATTCCAAACCTTACATATCTTGCACTTTAAAGATTTTTTCCTAGATTAGTAAAT
This sequence comes from Pinus taeda, assembly GCA_000404065.3. NCBI lineage: Eukaryota > Viridiplantae > Streptophyta > Pinopsida > Pinales > Pinaceae > Pinus > Pinus taeda. The sequence goes on along the minus strand of APFE031114786.1, from coordinate 63,305 downwards.
AATGAAACAAAGAATCAATTAAAACATGGAATGAAAGTACAAGCCCATAAATATCACTGATAAACTACTTCAGGACTGTGTAAATTGCTTTCACAGTCAACTGTGTTTCTGCACCAAACCTACTTTCACTGCGCTGTGCTTGCACCTGAGACTTTTACCAAACAAAGAATCTGATAGGACATACTTCTGTAGTTGGACTTAAAAAATTTACCTCATTATACTATTGAAAATAATACTGGGGGGGGGGGGG